>PVJS01001647.1:68769-94559 GCA_004027185.1 Glis glis
TGTTCCTTTTACTAGTAAAAAGTGACCTTCTTTGTCTCTTCTGATAAGTTTAGGCTTGAAATCTAATTTGTCTGATATCATAGTTGCTACTCCTGCTTGTCTTCGTGTTCCACTGGCGTGGATTACCTTGCTCCAGCCTTTTACTTTTAGTTTGTGAGTGTCTTTACTTGTAAGGTGTGTTTCTTGTAAGCAGCATATAAATGGATTGAGAGATTGAGATTTTTGATCCATTTTGCCACCTTATGTCTTTTGATTGGGGAATTGAGTCCATTTATATTCAGCATGGTTATTAAGAGATGATTCTTAATTCCTAGCATTTTGAGTTTTGACTTCTTTTTTGAGGCAGTGTTTTCCCCCCCTTTTCTTAGTTGGCTGTTTGATGGGAATTATTGTTTCTTTGGTTCTGACATTTATTCATTATCTCTTCTTTATAGTTGATCTCTTTGAGTATTTTCTCTAATGCTGGTTTGGCAGACATAAATTCTTTCAGCTTCTGTTTGTCGTGGAAGGTTTTTATTTCCCTATCAACTTTTATAGATATCTTTGCTGGGTAGGTAAATCTTGGTTGGAAGTTGTTTTCTCTCAGAGTTTGGTATATGTTGCCGCAGGCCCTCCTAGCTTTGATGACCTGGTTTGGAAGGTCAGAGGTGATTCTTATTGATTTGCCTCTGTATGTTACTTGGTTTTCTCCTCTGGTTGCCTTTAAGATTCTCTCCTTGGCCTCTACATTAGTCAATTTGACTATTAGGTGTCGTGGTGAACCTCTTCTCTGATCTTTTCTATTCGGGGTTCTGTATGTTCCTTGTACCTGGGTGTTGACTTTCTTTCTATGTTTGGGAAATTTTCCAATTTTACCTCTCTGAAAAGATTGTTTATTCCTTTGGTTTCAGCTTCTGTTCCCTTTTATATGCCTATTATTCTTAGGTTTGCTCTTTTCAAGTTGGCTGAGATCTCTTCAATGTCCAATTCATGTTGTCTAATTGTTTTTTCTATATTATGTACGATGTGTTCACTTTTGGAATGGTCATCTTCTAAGAGTGAGATTCTGTTTTCCATGTGTTCTAGTCTACTGTTAATAGTTTGTATTGATGCCTTCATTTCAATTATTGCATCCTTCACTTCCTTCAAAGCCTCTATTTGATTCCTATTTTGGGTGTCAGATTCTTTGCTTATTTGATCCTTCATTTGTTTCAGGCTCTCTCTGAATTCTTTTTGGAAATCCTGTATCATTTCTACTACTAAAGTTCTGAACTGTCCTGGCAATCCCTGCATTTCGGTGGTAATGGGTTCTACTATTGTGGAGTTGTGGGGGCTCATTGTTTCTTTGTTGTTCCTCCTTCCCATGATTTCAGGTTTCTTAAGTTTATATCTTTGTTGCTTTTGGTATCTCTCTCTCACTCTGTAGGTTTCCTGTGTCTAATCACTTTCCCTGTATAGTAACCTCTTCTGGATGTATTTATTTATTGCTAGGTGTGCCTTAAAGGTGGCTAGCCTCTACTGTGTGGTTGTTCTTAGCTCTCTGTTGTGTGTTTATCACCCTTAAATATATTCTTCAATATCTGTGTCCCATATCACTCCACTGTTGTTTTGCCAGTAGATTGTTGGTACTGGGTTGCAATTACTCTAGGGTTCCTTCTGTCTGCTGCAATGGAGTTGTTGATGAGATCCAGGTGTTGAGGTCCGTGGGCCTGTCTGTCACCTCTCTGATTGTCGCAGAGTCCCTCTGGAGCTGTCTCTGGCACAGGCAGGGAAGCGAGCTCTACAGCCCGCACGTGACCCTCTTTTCTCTCCACCTTGGTTCAGGAGGGGAACTCTGGCATCCACTTCCCATGTGTCTTTGGGTCTGTCTGTTTAGGTGGAGATACCCTGCGGCTGGGTGCAGGCCAGTGGCGCACCGGCACTCTCCTCCCATTTAGAGCAGGACCCCCCCCCAGACTTTCTGAGTTGTAGGCCTGGACACTGGGGCTTTCAGCTTCCCACCAGTGGAGTCCCTCCGGAGCTGTCCCTGGCGCAGACGGGGAAGCATGCTCTAGAGCCCACGCATGAACCCCTTTTCTCTCCGCTTTAGTTCAGGCAGGGAACTCTGGTGTCCAGTTCCCAAGTCCCTTTGGGTCTGTCTGTTTAGGTGGAGACCCCCTGCAGCTGGGTACTAAGGGGGAGGGGGAAGGCTGCGGCTCTCTACTGCTGGTGCCCCTCTTTCCCTCCACCTGGGTGCTGGTCAGCAAGGCCGGCCCTCTCCTCCCGTTTGAGATGAGACCCTTCCAGGCTTTCTGGGTTGCAGGCGGGGAGCGCTGATATTTTCAGCTTCCTGCTTCTGTTTACTGCCCAGTCCTCCGGGGCCATCCTATGTGGAGGCGGGGATGCCGCGCTCCCCAGGGAATGCTGCGTTGGTCTGCAACTTTCAGACCTGCTCTATTACTCAAATTTTCCTGTGTGGCTACAGCCACAGACTGCTTGTGTTCCCTCCCTCTTTTTTTATGGGGGGGGGCTCCTTTCAGTTATTCTGTGAGGCTTCAGCACTCAACTCTCCTGCCGAGTGTGTGGAGGACCAGTGGATTGAGATGGAAGTGGATGGCAGTCTTCCTTCTCCGTCCTTTTGTCTGGGGTTGTCGGATTTTGTGGTTGGTGATTCCGATGTCTTTGAGAAAGGCCTCAGGTTGCTGGTTATATGATTTTTTGGATCTTCTGAAGGTTCCTGCTGGTCCGGTGACCCGGTTCAGGATGGTGTTCTTGTTCTCCCATCTCTGGTTGGTTGCCCCCCCTTTTTTTTACCCTTTTTCAGTCTGGATGTTAATCGATGGGCTTCTGTGTATTCTTAAATGTTACTATCTTTAGTTCCTATCCCCCACGAAAGTCGTGTGGGATGTGTATGGCTATTCAGTTCGGAGCACCATCTTGTCCCAGTTCTCTTTGTTTTGAAACAGGGTCTTGCTAGGTTGCTGAGAGTCTCGCTAAGTTTCAGAGGCCAGCTTCAAACTTGTGATCCTCTTGTCTCAGCCTCCCAAGTACTGGAATTACAGGCATGCACCATCATGCCCTGTTTATGATATTTAAGTATGAAATTTTTGTATGGAGGATTATATTTTCCAGGAAAGGTGTTGAAAGAATGATTTCTAAATTGTGTGTGTGTGTGTGTGTGTGTGTGTGTGTGTGTGTGTTACTGAGGATTGAACCCAGAGGCATTGTACCTCTGAGCAAACCTCCAGCCCTATTTTATTTTTATTTTGAAATAGGGTCTCACTAAGTTGCTGAGGGTCTCACTAAGTTGCTGAGATTGGCATACCTGTGATCCTCCTGTCTCAGGAGGATCAAATACCAAATTCTGGGATTACAAGCATGCGCCACCATGCCTGGCTCATCTTTTAACACTTGGCGTATGGTGAGAACCTTTATTTTTCTTCATCAGTTTAATCACAGGAATTCCAGATGGGCATTTGGTTGCAGATAGTTTAAATACTTTCCCTTTATTACAAAATAATTTCCCCATTTATTTCTCTAATTTAGTTACAATAATCTATGGGTTTCCCATATCATAATTCTAACTACTTAGCCAAATTACTAAGTTATACCTGCTGATTGGAAAATGTCGATGTTAAGCTTGTATCACTCGGCTTTCGGTCTTTCCACTGCCAGCAATACCTCAAACTACATCCCTGTGTTTCCAAATCCTGACTACCTGTAGAAGGAAAATGTCAATTCCCCAAAAAAGAACCCTGGCCTTTCAGCTACACGGAATTTCTCCATGTCCCTAAAGCCTATAGCATTTCAGCCATGTCACTCCAACAAGAGTCCTGTTCCCTTTTCATCCTGTGCTTGTCTGTCTTGAATCCTTCTATAGTGAAAGTAGCTTTAGTCATTTGTACATTTAAACAAAAAGTATTTATGATATAGATAAATTAAGAACATTAGTTTAATCTCCAGGAAAGCATGAACCTGAAAAATTAATATATTTGTATCCTGATGAAAAGCAGTGGTCCAAAATAAGAAAGTTTTCTTTCAACATATCTATTGAATTAAGCTATCATTAAAAAAAAAAAAAAAAGCTTAAACGATTTAAACAAACCCGAGTGCTTCAGACATCTGCCACTAGCTCTAGTCACACAAGGACTGCAAAATCTCCTTCTGTATAATTCCCTAGACATAAAATGGAGGTAAAAGCAAAGAGTTGGCTGGCAGCTTCCCTCCATGAGATCGATACAACAATGTCAGAGACCCATTCTATACTCATTCCTCTTAGACTGACCCAACATTCATAACACAAGAAATTAATTACAAACTTTCCAAGAAGCTAAATATAGTTTCTTCTAACAAAATGGCTAGAGGCTTCAATTTTAAGACACTTCTTAAAGGCAAGAAGCAGAGAGATAGAAAGACAAATCATGGGAAAGACAGAATTCTGAAAGAAAAAATTCTTTAAAAAAGTTTCCAAAAGCTTTATGGTTTTAACTTTCATATTAATCTACAACCCACTTTGAACTAATTTCATTTTTAGGGTCTGAGATAGGAGTCGTGGTTTATCTTCTTCTCCCTCTAGATTTTTCACCAGCCCTGCACCAAGAGTGACCAGCCTTTTCCCTTGGCACTATCATGTCACCTTTGTCATAAATCAGGAAATCATATACGTGTGGTTCATTTGTGAAAGAGCTATTTGCTCCATTGCTCGATGCATTTATGCTTCTGTTAAAGACCTCAGTCTTAACTACTATGGTTAAATAATAAATCTTGTCTCTGTTATATAAATCTTTCAGGTTTGTTCTTAATCAAGATTTCCTTGGCTATTCACGGCCTTTGACTTTCCATTTTAAAAATTAGAAATAGTTCGTCAATTTCCACCAGTAAAACTGGCTAGAATTGTGAATGGAGTATATTAGAAAAAATTGACTTCTTTTAAAACACTGAATCTTCCATTGCATTGACATGATATATCAATCTACAGTCAAATAAAATTAAATTATTATTTAGACATAGACTGTAGCCAATATTTCCTCCCAACCTATTTGCCTGGTGTTAAAAAAGTTTAAAAATGTAACTATTCAATTTCCTAGTGTCCTTTACAGATGAGAAGGTCACATGACATAGTGCTGGCTTATGAGGAAGACTACAAAGCTTTTCACATTCCTAATGAAAATGAAAAAATGTGACTTGCACTCTTTTTTCTGTTTGTTATGCTTTAAATGCAGAAGTGATACATCACCATGCAAAGGTGTCACCAACCCAGACAACACTGAACCTAGCAGAGACCAGTTGCTGCCTAATCTTCAAGCTAAGATTACATATATGTATATTCATTTCTGTTAATTAAGGAGAACCAATCGCTAACTGATGCTAAGATTTTTTTCAAAGTAAAGAAAAACACCAGATTAGAATACTTTGTCTTCTTTCCATGTAGGAAGTCTCTCATAACTAAAAATGATAATAAAAAATTATTAGATGTGCACTTGTAATTCCAGCACTTGGGAGGCTGAGACAGGGGGATCACAGGTTCAAGACCAGCCTCAGCAACTTGCCAAGACTTTCAGCAACCTAGAGATCATGTTGGCTTTCTTCCTGGAAATGCTTTTCAGGGTGCAGTGCACAGCAGTGGAACCCAACCAGGATGCCAGACAGAGGGGCAAAGATTAGAGTTCTAGGCTGCTAAGGTAGCCGTGGTCTACCAGAAACAGTGGCAGTGGTCTGCAGAGATTTTACATGAGGTTCGTTCAGTATTTTACCATGTACTGTGATTGCCCCGAGTGGGACTCCAAGAGGCCCTGACTTGGCCTTCAGTGTTATGTTAAAATACACCAAGAGCCATGTGCCTGGATGTTTTTATCACATTGAACCTCACGATGATATATAATTGTAATGCACTAATAAAATAATTAATTTTTTTTTGCGGTACCGGGGATTGAACCCAGGGGCATTCTACCTCCGTGCTACACCCCCGGCCCTATTTTTTATACTTTATTTTGAAACTGGGTCTCACGAAGTTGCAGAGGGCCTCACTAAGGAAAGAGAGAGAAAGAGAGAGAGAGAGAGAGAGAGAGAGAGAGAGAGCTGAGGCTGGCCACGAACCCGGATCCTCCGGTCTCCACCTCCCAAAGTACTGGGATTACAAGCGTGCGCCACCACGCCTGGCACTAAAATAATTAATTTTTTTAAAAAATGTGTAACTGATTCTTATCTGCTTGTCTGGGAACCACCTGTCCTCCCACAAGTTGTCACCGACAGAGAAGCCACTCTGTGTGCTGTTAGTCCCTAGAGAGGACATTTCTACCTTGTATTCCATGTTACTTGATTTCCCCGCCTTTCCTTCCTTCCTTCCTTCCTTCCTTCCTTCCTTCCTTCCTTCCTTCTTCCCCACCTCCTCCTCCTCCTTCTTCTTCTCTCCCCCCCTCATCTCTCTCTTTTGGTATTGGGGATTGAATCCAGGGGTATTCTACCTCTGAGCTATGCCCTTCCCCCCCTTTTTTTAAAACAGGATCTCATTAAGTTGTTGAGGGTTGCCCTTTGACAGGATAAAAAATTATGACCTTGTGGTTTATCCAGCTACTTAAAGTGTTAGAATGGACAAGGAACTCTAGCTTTCTACATGCCATATAGAAACAGACATCTCTTTCAATTAATTTTCAACAAAGATGCCAAAGTAATTACATCAGGAAAGTCTTTTCAACAAATGATTCTGCGATAATTGAATATTCACATGGAAAAAAAATGAAGCTCAACCATTATTTCATATCCTATTTAAAAAGTAACTTGAGGTGGATTATACACCTAAATGTCGAAGCTAACATCCTGAAGTTTCTTGAGCAAAACATGGGAGAATACCTTCATGGATTATGGTTAAATATCGATTTCTCTGACCAGACATAGATAGTAAATTCATAAGATATTTTAAGTGTCAAATTGTTCTCCATTAAAATTAAAAATGTGTGCTCATCAAAAAAAAAAAAAAAAAGGATACCAGGAAGGAGATAGGTAAGCAAACTACAATGGGTAGATACACTTGCAAAATATGTAACAGACACAGGCTTATATTCATAATATATAAATTACTTATGCAGCTCAGCAATCAAAAAGCAAACAACTCAATAAAAATGGGAAAAAGGCATATATAGACATTTAACAAACAAGAAATATTATGGCCAATAAACACATGAAAAATTGCTCAATTGTTAGTCTTTAGGGAATTACAAATTAAAAACCACAATGAAATATTAATAAACAATATCTAAAATGTCTACACTTAAAATAACTGGTAACAACAAATATTAAAAAAGATGTAGAGCTATTGGAACTCTTGTAAACTCTTGAAGGGAGTGTCCAGGTACTTTGAGACAGTTTCTTACAAAGTTCAACATTAGATCTATATTATTCCCCAGCACTTCCAGTCTTAGGTGTCTCCTGAGACAAATAAAAACCTTAGTCTTCAGAAAAACGTTAATGAGAATGTTCATAGTACCTTGTCTCATAATTTCCAAAAGTTAGCAACTCAACTATTCACTATCATGAATAAATAAACTTTGGCATTTTAGTGAAATCTTACTCATCAATAAAAAGGGAAAGCTATTCATAAACAATGACATAATTCTCACAAACATTTTACTATGTAAAATAAGTTAAACATATTAGTGTACATATTTTATGATTTTATTATTGAGGAAATTGAGAAAATTTAATTAGAAGCTGTAGATTAGATAAATAGTTCTTTTCAACACTGACTTTAGTAAGTACTCTGTGCTCAGGAAGAAAATGTTCTTTTTCCTAGGAAATACATATACTTAAGTATTTAGTAGTAAAGAAAATAGTATATTCCAATCTTACTCTCAAATTTTTAAGAAAAAATAATGTGTGTGTGTGTGTGTGTGTGAGAGAGAGAGAGAGAGAGAGAGAATGAACAAGAAAGAGAGAGATTAACAGAGAGAAACAGTTGAGAAACTGAAAATAAAGCAAATGTAGAAAAATATAAACAATTGCAAACTATATATGGAAGTTCCTATTCTTGTAACTTTTCTGTAAGTTTGAAATTAAATAAAAAATTATTTAAAAGTTCTAAAAATGAGCATATGTTATAGGATTACCATGCATATAAATATTCCTTAATACTAAAAACCTGTTGAATGTCATAGGAGATTCGACTAGGCTAAAATATCTCACCCTCAAATTTTGTCTGAGATGTTTACATATCACACCATTTGTTCTTAATAACTGTTCTTAATAGCTAGAGAAGCACTGGCTACCTTAGACACTCAGTGTAAAGCTATTTCACATATAACGTTGGTGAAACCCATTATAATAATTTAAAAAATGATGCCCCTTATAATTTCTGCTGAATGTTTTTATTTTTTAATTGAGAAATAATTACTATATATACAGAGTACAACACATGTTTTGATATATGTTTACCATGTGGAAAGACTAAATCAGTCTAATTAACAAATATATCTCCTCATGTATTTATCTTTGTTTTGTTGTTGTTTGCTATGGAAACATTTAAAATGTACCATTTAGCAAATTTGAAATGTACATTGCATTGTTATTTATTTTAGTCACTGTTGGCGGGCATGTAAACTAATGGAGCCATTATGAAAAACAGGATAAAGTTTCCTCAGAAAACTAAAACTAGAACTGCCGTGTGATCCAGTAATCCCACTTCTGAGTACAGATCCATAGAATGGAAATGAGTAGGTCAAAGAGAAGTCTGCACACCCATGTCCACTGCAGCACTGTTCAGGAGAGCCAAGATACGGAAGCCACCCAGGGGTCCGTTATCAGAAGAATGGGTGGAGAACATATGATATATGTACATATGGAAAGCTTCTTCACTGTAAAAAATAAAAGGGGGAGGGGCGTCCTGTCATTTCTGACAACATGGATGAACCTGGAGGGCATTACGCTCAATGAAATGAACCAGACACAAGAGGACAAGGTACTGTATGATCTATATGTGGAATCTAAAAGAGCTGAACTCAAAGCAATGGAGTGTAGAATGCTGGGTAGCAGAGCCTGGGGGAGTGGGGAGAGTGGGGAGGGGGAGTGATGGTGACCAAAGAGTAGCAAGTTTCCGTTAGGAAGAATAAGCTTTGCTGATCTATTGCACAGGATGGTGACTGTAACAACAACAACAACAACAACAACAACAATAATAATGTATTATCTTTTTCTTGAGACTAAGAAATGAGAGTGAGGGAGTAGGCTAAAGCTAGATCACTAATGACCTTATATGTATCTTACACCGAAGTGTTTGGATTTCATAATGTGGGCAACAGGGAGCCATTAAAGCATTTTAAGCAGGTTTTATCAGGTTCTGATTGGCATTTCATAAAATTACTTTACAAATTGGACGATTATAAAATATTGGCAGGAAAAAGAACAAGGAATGTATTGCTAAAATCTAGGCGATAGAAAAAGATGGAGATAAGCTAAAGTAGAGGCAACATAGATACTAAGTGTATCAGAGATATTAAGGAGGCAGAATCTAAAGGATGTCATAAATTCAGTACAGTGGTGAAGGAGAGGAAGAAGGAAAGCGGATATTTCATGAGATGGGAAGTAGGAGAGTAAGAATAGATTTGAGCTGATTAACATCCCTGTTGAGGTACTGAGTTTTAGTTCTCTGTGCAATGGCCAACTCAAAATGATCAGCGTAGGTCTGGAACTCCAGAGGAGGGATGGCTGGGTTCCCGTTTAGGAAGGTATGAGCACACAGCTCTACCTTCTCTTGCTGTAAAATATAAAGCAAGTAGCTCTTTTGGTATAAAATGCTTTGAGTCTATATAATAGTCATTATTAAATATCAGGTAGTGTCATGATTTTTCATTAAGTCTACTACCCAAACAACTAGATTAAAAAGCATTAATGACAAATAAAAAATACTAACAAACCACTAGAGATTGTAAACATACATTCCGATTTCTTTGAAAGAAAGTTTGCTATATTTTCTTCCATAACTTTCTTCTGCTATCTGCAACCAAATTTTGTTTTTTCCTGGACATGAATGGTGCTGGTTGTTAAATGAGAAAAAATGTCTCTAGGCCAATTTTCTAGGGGCTGATGCTGTAATTCTCCGAGGTATGTCATGTCTCTTGATGGGCTCTGTATTAATGGTACATGACATATGCAGTTTTCTCCAAATAGAAGATCTCTTCAAAGATTTTCAGCAGGACATTTGGCCAGTGACAACAAAAGAATCTCAGATGTATTAGGATTATATTATCTTTCTCTTCCAAAAAAGTAGGGGAAGGATAATATAATTCTAATACATCTGAGATTCTTGGTGGTATTAAAATTTTCTAGAAAAAAATAGTCCAAATCCCTAACATATGAGTACCCCAAGGGTTTAGCAAAACCTTTCTGATAAAAATATTTATAAAATAAGTTGTAAATTGTAGGAAAAAGCAGTAATTCCCATCCATACTCTACCACTAGAGAATAAACAGGAGTGTAAGGTATGCATGTGTGTGCATGAACATCAGAAGAATTTGGAAGGAAAGAAGCAGAAAGAAACAGAAAAACTGATTGGTATTTCAGAATTGTTTTCAATCACTTACTAATAGATCAAAGAAAAACCTTCTAAAGAAATATATCATCCTTTGCTTCTAGTGCTGGCCCTCTAGACAGACCTTAAAACCATATTTTCTAAATTTTGTTTCTGGTTTTTAAAAAAATTTAAAATCTTGATTTGCATAAACTCTGGTTTGGCATTTTCCATTCATTCTTTCCCTGTTCAGTATAGTTACTTTTATACTGTCTAAAATAATTGCAAGCATTCTGTCAAAGTTATATAAACTTTATCTTAAAAGTCTACACTTTAAAAGCATATTCTCTGATTTGCCACATTTTTACTACTTTTCATTTAGGAATTAAATCTGTCAGTGCTGAAAAAAATGTCATGACAGCAATCCAAAAGCACTGTAAATTTTCTTAGAATACACTCCAACATATTTTAAAATAATATGCCCTACAACAAGGGCTAATAGGTTAATTGAACTTCCAGGACTAGAAGGGAATTCTGAATATGTCCTACTATTTTAAAAGGATTGACATCAGTGGTCTTGGTGGATTACTTAAAGAAAATAAAATGTCCCTTTATTAAATTTAACTGAACATTATCCAAGAAATCACTGTTCCAAGGAGAGCAATCTGAGATTTCCTCATTGACATTTAAACAATGCCTTTCCACAGAACTAGAGTTGAGAAAATAATAGATTACACCATATGTTCTTATCTGGTTCATGCCCCCAAAGGTTTAGAGAATGGGCATGGTTTTATAAATCTCAACAAATTAAATAAATGTTTTGCACTTGTAACTGTGTTACCTTTTAACAAAAAAATGAATTACTATCAAGGGAGTCACAAAGTGAAGAGACCCTGTAAATAAAAGAACAGAAGGCTGTCTGCATCTTCACAGCAAATTAACAGAACACAAGACAAGCCTCAACAGATTAGTCAGTTTGGCAAAGCAGACAGTTAAATTACTACAGTTTTTCTGGAGCAACTGTATATAAAAACATTTATAAATTGCATTTCTTATTTTGATCACTAATGGGAAAATATGACAAAACCCTTTTCAAATTTATCAAAAGAGCGTATATTTTAATAGCAAAATGTTAGAATCTTGAATATTCCCCTCTAATCCTATTCCCATTTCTACTTGCACTCTCAAACCCAAATACTCATGTTTCTTCTCCCTGTAATTATCTGTATTTCAACATGTGTGTCTGAGTCTCAGCTGTATGCCCCACACTCTAAGCAATTATATTTATGTGCCTTCAAGCTTCACTTTAAAATTGTTCTTGCCACATACAATTTTGTAATGAGTCAAGTTTTGAATTCTATAAGAAATCAGTGCAAAATTAGGAACATAGATTCTTTCCCCTATTTACTTATTAAACTCAGTAGACTTATTTTTTAGGAGAGTGATCATCCCCAAATCACTACCAATATCGCAATGACCAAATCATGTTACTTTCTTATTTGAATCCCAAATAGCCAAGTGAGGTGATGTGATTTATTTCTGACCATTAATTAGAAGTAATTTAGGAAAGTCTCATCCCCTAATATGCCATGCCTCTTTTACTGATTGTCATGGCTTGTAGTTAGAATGTCCCCCTAGACCTCACAGAGACAAGGCAGCCATGTTGGAGGTGGGGCTTGGTTGCTGAGGAGGGGTCCTGGGGGTGTGGCTTTGGGGATGATATATTAAGCTTCCTCCCCAGCCTCCGGCCTCCATGATGTGAAAGCAGAGCCATTGCTTTCTCTCTCCCTGTCTCTTTGTTTCCTGCCACCATGTTCTGAGCTCCATAGATGTAACCTGGCCTAACAGGGACTGAACCCCATGAAATCTTCAGAACTGTGAGCAATAAGTCTTCCTTCCTCTGAATGGTGATGGTCAGGGGTTTTAGATGACAGCAGTGGGAATGCTGGATGAAATACTGGTCATGGACCTTGAAGGAAGTTTCTTTTGAGCACTCCTGACATCAGTGTGTGCTTAACTCTTTCAGCATTTCCAATTTCTACCTAAATTACCTCATATCCCAAAGAAAAAATCTCAGGAGAAAAAAACAAAATTGTAACTGTAAATTTGAGTTTTAACATCTCCATGAATTGACTAAATCATACTTTTTCTGGAATAAAAAGTCAAAATCAAAAAGACGTTCAAACCTACGTCAACAGGAGCAAATCGGAGATCTGAGACATTCCCAATCAGACATTTTTTAAGCTGCTCTACTCATTAAAGCTTCAGTCATTCAGATCATTCAAAAATTTTCTAATGTGGATATTATGCCAAGCCTGTAGGCTAGTTGCTTTCATACATTATCTACAATTCTCACTCTTTCCTTTCGGTCACATAGTATAGTACATATCAGGGCACGTGAATGCATTGAAAGGAAGAAAATTCTCTGTTGTCTGATGTCTGATCCTGGAATGGATGCAGTTGGAGAGGAGGGGAGTAAGATCAATAAGCCAAACTCAACCACCTCTCCATAAATTTATAAAATCTCTCTCTCTCTCTCTCTCTCTCACACACACACATGTCTGCTCTATCTCTCTCATCAGGATGTTCAGGCTTGAATTATAAGTGTGGAATAATTAGAATTCAATCCTCTTAGAACTCTGTAAGAGATAGGCACCAGCATTTGCATCCTCCTCTTTCTTTACCAGAATTTCCTGTCAGGTGTACCATAATGAGCCTGTTCTTCAAGTAGTTTCCAGGTGAGATAAAATTTTTAACCCTCTGATATGGCTTAAATAGGTTTTTTTCCACCAAATGTTCATGTTCTGAAAGCTTGGTCCCCAGTGTAATTTTATTGAAAGGCAATGGTGTCTTTAAGAGGTGAGACCTACTGAAAGGTATCTAGATCATGTAGAAGAGATTAATGTCCATCTCTTGGGAGTGGATTAGTTTCCCCAGGACTGTATTAGTTACTGCAAGAGCAGGTTGTTGTAAAGTGAGTTCAGTTTTCTTGGCTCACTCTTTTGCTTCATCTCTTGCCATGATCCTGACACTACTTTCTCTCTCTCTCTCTCTCTGCCTTCCTCCTTCTCTCCCTCCTTTTCCCTTTCTCATGCACTCCTGCAATATGATGTCATCTATGATGTTAGGATGTGGGATAAGGCCCTCGCTCCTTACCAGATATGGCCACCCAATTTTGGGCTTCCCTGCCTCCAAAACTGGAGCTACATAAACCTCTTTTCTGTATAACTTAACCAGCCTCCACTACTTTTTTATAGTGACACAAAATGAATTGAGACACTTTTTCCTTCAGACACCTGTTTACAACCTAGTATAGGTTGCCTTAGCCAGTTGCCTCTACAAATATTTTAAATTTTTATTAATTTAAACATTTGAAAACACCTGTATGCAACTGTCTCCATCTTCCTGAGCCAATTATATATTTTCCTAGTTTGGAGAAAAAGAAATTAAAAATAAGCAATGGACTCTGAGTAATCTTATATTCTCCAAAATTATCTTATACTGTCATAAACTTTATTCAATGTGTCTTTCATGGTTTTGTAAATAATTTTAAAGATAAAAAATAACTGTTTCATCACCTGCTTTTATGAGGCAATGATTGTTGCTGACTGAATGGGGAAAGGCTTTGAAGCAACTGCAAGGGACCAAATACAGAGATTATACTCAATTATTACTTGTCCATTAAAAAAAAATCACAGAAAATAGCCAGTCAAATACCACCCAGCTCATGTGCTGAGCACAGCTTCATGATGTCTCCATGTCCAATTCTGTATTTCCAGGATAAAGAAGTAATTGGTCAAATTTACCCCTATTTCCATCAATTACGCACCCTATCAGTCATGATGAGAAGGGTGGAATTACAAGCCCCACTGCACACAGGACTCAGGCTGGGGAAGCATAATTTCAGTAAAAAAGAGATGTGAGTAGGCAAGAAAATTAAATAACTTGTCTTCACTTTCATTTATTCGACAAATATTTATTGAGAACTGACAGTGTGCCAAGAACTATGGAAAGTGGGATACTGCAGAAACTTGGCAAATAAGAACACTCCTCTTATAAATCTTTCATTTGGTGAAGGGAGCTATGAGTATATATGGTGCTCTAACCTATGATCCATGGATGAAAGAATCAGACAGAATAAATAAAACGGAGTCATTTTGTCATGCTGCACACTGCACATATTCAAAAGTACTAATTCTAACAGGCATACTTAAAGAATTCCTGCTTCATACCACTCCTTCATGAAGTAAATGTTGAATCATTTTCATGCTGGCCTTGATTATAATTTCATAGATGCATTTGTATTGAGAAATTTCATTTTCTACATAATTTATAATTTGAATATTATTTTCAAAAGGAATGCAGCCTTTTCAAAGTGTAGCATGCACACATTTGATTTTCCCACGTAGCCAGGACTACAACATAAATTCCTTTGCATCTCTTCACTGTTCGAACTTTAGTCTATTGATCAGCCTCTCTCAGCTCCATTTTCTTTGTGCATAAAATGAACAGGTTGGACCAGAGGTTCAGCAAGTTTCTTATGAGCCTTACAGATTTTTTATTCAATAAGAAGACCAACTGAGAGAGGTCACTGTATTCCATGAAAAGTGTACACATAGTCTACCATTTTTTATTTTAAGAGGATGCCTCATTGAATCCAAAGGATTTGAATGACTCTGACTATACATCATTCAGTGTAGAAAGGTGGACAACCCCAGGGAAGGGATTTTCTAGATGGTTCAAATGTGAGCAATTAAACTCTGATGTCAAAATTCCTTGAAATCTTCAGCTATAAACTGAAGCTATAAACCATGGGTTAAATTCTGCTTTCACCCAAGGTGCCTTTGTTTGCTTTGGTCTGCTTGTTTTTTTTTAACCTTAAATGTGAACACCTTAGGAGTTCCACTGTAGTTCACTATAAGTCCATTCCCTCCCACACTGGTCTATACCAGGTGTTCTCACACTTTAGCATGACTCAGAATCACCAGCAGGGCTTGTTAAAATGTAATGCTGGGCCCCATCCTGAGTTTTTTTTTTTTTTTTTTTTTTTTTTGCGGTACCGGGGATTGAACCCAGGGGCGTTCTACCTCCATGCTACACCCCCGGCCCTATTTTTTTATACTTTATTTTGAAACTGGGTCTCACGAAGTTGCAGAGGGCCTCATTAAGTAGAGAGAGAGAGAGAAAGAGAGAGACAGGGAGAGAGAGAGAGAAAGCTGAGGCTGGCTGCGAACCGGGATCCTCCGGTCTCCGCCTCCCAAAGTACTGGGATTACAAGCATGCGCCACCATGCCCGGCTCCATCCTGAGTTTTAGATCCACTGTGTCTTTGATGTAGCCAAAGAATTTGCATTTCTTGTATGTCCCCATGTGATGCTGATGCCGGTGGCCAGAACTACATTTTGAGAATCATTCTCTTATACCACTTCGGCATTTACATTATTTGCCTAGCCCCTAAAGACATCTAGACTTATGGCCTATTACAGCTTATATGCCAAAAATGACTTACTACAATACTAAAATATGTTTAATTCTTAATGAGAAGACACTGAAAACTGAATTGAGTGTAACAATCCCCACCTTGCCTGGCTACAATAACTTGCATGCTGTTCTTTAAGACTGGCTCGCCACACTTTGATGTTGACTATCTTGTTAGGACCACAGGATTGGATTGTGCACACAGAGTCAGATGTGAGGTTTCCCTGAAAGCAAATAAATATTCCCATATTCAAACACTTTGGAAAAAATCAGTCTTCAGTTAGAAATTCATGTTTTTGAGAAGAATACCTTAAGCAGGACTCAGCAGAAAATATTCCCTCAGTGGCTGGAGTTTGATTTGGCCTGGATTCCTAGGTCAGGAGGAAGTCAACATTTTGAATGTGATAAAGAAGGAGGCTGATAACCCTATCCACAAGGAGAGAGTTTAATTTATAAGGGACTCAGAATTATTCCACACATTCTACTTCTTTTCCATTATCCCCTGACTTTTATCATCAATTCTTTAGGAGTGACAGCCTGGTTTCAATTAAGCTCCAGGAAAGAACAAAGTGGGTTGGAACCAATATAAGTGCCCTTATGTATTTTGTAAATAAAGTATGCATTATTATTTAATACCATCATATTTCATATATGTAAAATGCACATGTGAATATGTATATGCACATAACCTATAATATGTCATCTAATTCACTCAACTTTCCTATGAAGTAATTACAAGTAATGCCCCCATTTTATAGATAAAGAATTTCATCATAAAATAATTACATAATTTTCTCAAGGTCCCAAGATTAGAATTTAGGTAGTCTTGAACACTTGGTTACATGGCTGTCTGTGGAATGATTTTTGCATCTTGGTAAGACAATATTGATTGGGGTAAAAAATAATTGTTGCTATCACCTTTATCTTCAAAACCAATGAGTTCATCTTCACGTAATGATATCATATATAATAACAATAACTTGCCATGCTATTTCTGACTATAATTGCATATGAATGTGTGTGTGTTTGTGTGTGTGTTTGTGTGTGTGTGTGTGTGTGTGTGTGTGTGTGTGTGTGTATCACCAGAGGCAAACATCCACCTGTTCACTAGTGCATTTTCATAGTGCAGCATTTTTTCTTCATTCATTCCCTTGTCTTCCTTATCTTTCCTAAAGAATCATTATGATTCTTTTTCCAGAATTTGCCTGTACTTCATTTCAGTGTTCTGAAATGCACTGCTTCCTGACTTGGACTTGACTCTGGGAGTCTCATCTGTAGCTATGATGCACAGCATTCCAGGTAGGGCACAAGGGAATAACAACCCTCGAATTCTACTATCTGTTCAAAATGTAATATAATTTCAAAAAAGACAAAGCATTTGACAGATAAAGCAAACTCTGTTACCTGTTTTCTTTATGTTCTCCCTATAAAACTTATTTAGTCAAAGAAATTGGAATGTGAAAAATGTCAAAGCAATATTTAGTATCCAAATAGATTTATGTTAGTCATAATATCATTGATAAATATCTAAATTTTATACAGGTTAAATAGATCTCTGCTTCAGAAGTTTAAAGTCTTTTAGAGCACACCATTTAATTGATTTATTGGTAAATCACTAGAAATAATCAGCATCACATTACAGAGGTTTACAGATCTTTACCTAAAGAAGCTAGCAAATTGCATTTTTATTTCTTTTATTTATATGCTTTTATTGGTGCATTTTAGTCTCACATTATAGTGTAAATCATGTTGACAGTGACATACATGCACACAGCACTTGGTGCCCCCCCACTGCCTCCCCATCTCCCCGCTTCCCCAAACAGAGTATGGAGATTAATGTTGGTATTTTCACATATGTACACATAACTGATGGTACTAATTCCTTCAATAAACCTCACTCTTCCCCCTCCCCTTCCCTTAGACCACCTCCCTGGCTCCACTGAGGTTTCTCCTTCATTATCTTGAGTCCCTCTGGTATCCCAATTACTCCCTAGCTTCCTCATATTAGAGAAAATATATGACCCTTCACTTTCTGGGACTGGCTAATCTCACTTAATGTTCTCCAGGTCCTTCCATTTTCTTGCAAATGACATAATTTTGTTCTTTATTGTTGAGTAGAATTCCATTGTGTGTATATCCCATAATTTTGTAATCCATTCATCTACTGATGGACACCTAGGTTGCTTCTATAATTTGGCTATTGTGAATTGTGCTGCTATGAACATGGTTATGCATATATTACTATAGTTCTCTGATTTTGGCCCCTTTGGAAAGATACTAAGGAGTGGTAGAGCTATATCATATGGTGGATCCATTCCCAGTTTTCTGAGGAATCTCCACAATGATCTCTATAGTGGCTGAACTAATTTGCCATCCCGCCAACAGTGTAGAGGAGTTCCAATTTCCCCACATACTCACCAACATTTATTGTTTTATGACTTCTTGATGATTGCCATTCAGATTGGGGTTAGATGGAATCTCAGTGTAGTTTTGATTTGCATCTTCCTGATTGCTAATTATGCTGAACATTTTTTTTATATATCTATTGGCCATTTGTATCTCTTCTTTTGTGAAGTGTCTATTCAATTCATTGCCCATTTCTTGATTGGGTTTTTTTTTTAGTGTAAAGACTTTTAAGTTCTTTGTATATTCTAGATATTAGTCTTCTATCAGAGGAATAACTGCCAAAGATCTTCTCTCATTCTGTAGACTTTCTCTTTAGACTCTTGATGGTTTCCTTTGATGTGCAGAAACTTTTTAGTTTAATGTGATCCCATTTATTAATTCCTGTTTTAATTTCCTAAACTTTGGGGGTCTTTTTGAGGAAGTTTCTACCTGTACCTATATGTTGGAGGGTTGGACCTATGCCCTCCTCTCATAGCTTCAAAGTATCAGGTCTAACTTACAGGTCTTTGATCCATCTTGAGTTGACTCCTGTGTAGGGTGAGAGGTAGGGATTTAGTTTCATTTTCTGCAAATGGATAACCAGTTTTCCCAACACCGTTTGTTGAAAAGTCTGTCTTTTCTCCAATGTATGTTTTGCTGAAAATCAATTGGCTATAAGTGTGTGGATTTGTTTCTGTATCATCTATTCTGTTCCATTGGTCTATGTGTCTGTTTTTGTGCCAATACCATGATGTTTTTATTACTATAGGTCTGTGGTATAATTTGAAGTCAGGAATTGTGATGCTTCCTGCATGGTTCTTATTGCTGAGAATTGCTTTGGCTATTCTGGGTCTTTTGTTTCTCCATATGAAATTTAGGACTGATTTTTCTAAGTCTCTGAAGAATGACACTGGTATTTTGATAGGGATTTCTTTGACTTTGTAGATCACATTTGGTAGAATGGCCATTTTGATAATATTTATTCTGCCTATCCAAGAGCAAGGGAGATTTTCCATCTTCTAAGATCTTCTTCAATCTCTTTCTTTAACATTTTATAATTTTTATTGTAGAAGTCTTTTACCTCCTTGGTTAGGTTTATTCCTAGGTATTTTATAGGTTTTCAGGTTATTGTGAATGGAATTGTTTTCTGGATTTCTTTCTCAGTGGATTCATGGTTGGCATATAGAAAAGCCATTGATTTTTTCAGGTTGATTTTGTATCCCACTACTTTGTTGAATTTGTTAATCAGTTCTAGTAGTCTTTTGGTTGAATTTTTTGGGGTCTTCTAAATATAGGACCATGACATCTACAAATAGAGATAATTCTAATTCTTCTTTTCCAATTTGAATTCCTTTGATATCCTTCTCTTTTCTTATTGCTCTGGCAAGTGTCTGTAGGAATATATTGAAAAGAAGTGATGATAATGGACATCCTTGTCTTGTTCCTGATTTTAAAGGGAATTCCCATAGTTTTTCCCCATTCAATATGATGTTGGCTTTGGATTTATTGTATATTGCCTTAGTGATGTTGAGGTATATTCTTTCTATTATAATATTCTGCAGTGTTTTTAACATGAATGGGTGTTGGGTTTGTCAAATGCTTTTCCAGCATTTATTGAGATGATCAAGTGATTTTTGTCCTTACTTCTATTTATGTGGTGAATAACATGTATTGATTTGTGTATGTTGAACCAGCCTTGAATTCCTGGGATGAAACCAACTTGGTCATGGTGTACAATTTTCTTGATGTGGATTTGAGTGTGCATGGCCAGTATTTTGTTTAGAATTTTTGTGTCTATGTTCATCAATGATATTGGTCTATAATTTTCTTTTCTTGAGGTATCTTTATTTGGTTTTGGTATTTAGATGATACTGGCCTCATAGAAGCAGTTTGGAAGAATTCCATCTCTCTCAATTTCACAGAATAACTTGTGAAGTTCTGGGTTTAGTTCCATAAAGGTTTTGTAGAATTCAGCTGGGAATCTGTCTGGATCTGGGCTTTTTTTTGATGGAAAGCTTTTTATTGCTGTTTCTACCTCTTTGTTTGCTATTGGTTGGTTTAGCATTTCGGTATCTATTTGGTTCAATTAAGGTAGGTTGTATGTGTCTAGAAATCTGTCGAATTTTTCATGTTTTCCAGTTTAATGGAATATAAATTTTCAAAATAGTTTCTAATGAGCCTCTGGATTTCCCCACTGTCTGTGGTGATGTCTCCTTTTTCATTTCTGATTTTAATAATTTGGGTTGATTCTTTCATTTGGTTAGGTTGGCTAGGGGTTTGTCAATCTTGTTAATCTTTTCAAAGAACCAGCTTTTTGTTTTGATGATCCTATGTGTTGTTTTTTGTTTTATTTCCTCAATTTCATTGATTTTTGCTCTGATTTTAATTAACTCCTGTCTTCTACAGGCTTTGGGATTAGACCGTTCCTGGTTTTTTAGGTCCTTGAGGTATGTCATTAGGTTGTTTATTTGGTGACTTTCTGTTTTTCTTATGTGGGCACTCAGTGTTATGAATTTTCCTCTTAACACTGCCTTCAAAGTGTCCCATAGATTTTGGTACATCGTGTCTCAATTTTCATTTAATTCTAGGAATTTTTTATTTCTCCCCTTTTTTCTTCTCTGATTCACTCTTCATTCAAGAGTATATCATTCAGACTCTATGTATTTATGTAATTTCTTTTGGTCTTCCTGTTGTTGATTTCTAATTTCATTCCATTATGATCTGAGAAGATAGAATTATATTACATTTTTTGAATTTGCTGATACTTGCTTTGTGGCCCAGGATTTGGTCTATTTTGGAGAAGGTTCCATGAGCAGCTGAGAAAAATGTGTAATTAGATGTTGTTGATTGAAATATTCTGCATATGTCTATTAGGTCCATTTGGTTTATAGTGTTCTTTAGATCTGAAAGTCTTACTCATCTTTTGCCTGTAAGATTGATCTAGTGGTGTGAGTGGTGTGTTGAAGCCTTCCAATATTATTGTATTTGGGTCTATTTGAGACCTGTTGTCCCAAAGAGTTTGATTTACAAAAGTGGGTCACCCACATTTGGGGAAGAAATGTTTACTATGAGTATATCTTCTTATTGTACTGTTCCTTTTATTAATAAGAAGTGGCCTGTTTTGTTTCCTCTGATGTATTTTAGTTTAAAGTCTGTTTTGTCAGATATAAGCATTGCTACCCCTGCTTGTTTTCGGGCTCCATTTGCATGCTATATCTTTGTCCATCCTTTCACCTTTAGCACATGGATATCTTTGGCTGTATGGTGAGTTTCTTGCAAGCAGCATCTAGTTGGATCATGTTTTTTAATCCACATTGCCAGTCTAAGTCTTTTAATTGGGGAGTTAAGACCTTTGGCATTCAGTGTTATTATTGAGATATGATTTTTGTTTCCTGTCATTTTGAGTTCTATTATCTGTTTGATGTAGTGATTTCTCCTTTGCTTAGTTGCCTATCTGGTGGAGTTCACCCCTTCTCTGTTTCTGGTATTTGCTTCTTTTTTCTTCTTTGTGTTTTATTTCAAATATTTTCTCTAGCGCTGGCTTGGTAGTCATGAATTCTTTTAGTTTCTGCGTGTCTTGGAACATTTTTATTTCTCAACCAATTTCAAATGATAACTTTTCTGGATAGAGCAGTCTTGGATGGAAGTTGTTTCCTTCCAGGATCCGGAGTACATCATACCAGCCCCTCCTGGCTTTTATGACATGGATTGAGATGTCTGGAGTGATTTTCATTGTTTTGCCCCTGAATATCACTAATTCTTTTGTTTTTGCTGCTTTTAAAAATTTTTCCTTGGCCTCTGTTAGTCACTTTGATTTTTATGTGCCATGGGGAAGTCCTTTTTTGAGCTTGTCTTGATGGTGTTCTTAATGTCTCCTGTACCTGAAGTCCAAGTCTTTTCCTATGTTTGGGGAAATCTCTGAAATCATTTCTCTGAAGAGGTTTCTGATATCCTTGGTTTGTGCTTCTAGACCTTCATCAATGCCTATTATCTGTAAGTTAGGATGTTTCATATTAATCTATATTTCTTGGATGTTCAGGTTGTGTTGTTGTATTGTCTTGTCTATACTGTTGACTGTGTTTTCAGTTTTGAATGAACTGTCTTCCAAGAGCAATAATCTGTTTTCCATGTGGTTTAGCCTGCCAGAGGTAGTTTATACTGCTGTCTTTAATTCACGTATTGACTCCTTCATTTCACTCAAAGCCTCTTTTTGGTTCTTTCTTAGGACTTCAATCTCTTTATTAATATGCTCTTTCATTTTATGTACACTTTCTTTGAGGCTTTTATCATTTTGAAGATCAAAATTCAGAATTCTTCTGGCATTTCCTGAAGATCAGTATTGCTGATTTCTCTTGTTGTTGAGTTGTGGGAGTTTATTGTTTCCTCATTGTTCTTCATCTCATATTTTCAGAGTTCTCAGGTTTGTATTTATGTTGTCTTGGCATCTTCTTTCTCTTTGTGTGTGAGTCCTGTGTCTATTTGCTATCCCTTTATAATAAGGTCTATACCGGGGGTATACATTTGCTTCTACCAATCTGTCTCATATAGTCAAAATTTTTAGTTTGTCCCCCAGAGCCTCTTTAACTAGATATAGTTCTTAGTGCAGGCAAACAGGAGTCTCTGATTGGCTGTAGTACCCCACCCCCATTCCCCAGGCCCAAACTTCGTAGGGCCAGAGACTATCATGTTCTGTTTGGAGCTTGCAGCCTGCTGGTTGGGATTTAATGCCCCACATACACCACCGCTGGTCTGCTGATTGTGAGCCCATGAAACTGCAGAGTACTGACCTCTGGTCCCTGTGGTCATTGGGCTTAAGCTCAGCAGAGACAGTCATTGCTATATTCTGAGCTTGTGGCCCAGCTGGCTGAGCTTTGATGGCCCCTGAGACACCATCCCTGATCTTCTGGTTACAATCATGTGGAGCACTGTCAGTCAGTGGCATGCATGCATGCCAGGCACAAACACTGCTGGTGGAGAGAGTATTGATTTCCCAGCCTGTAGCTGTGATCACGTGAACCCCTGCCAACCACTGGCCTCCCTGCTTTCAGGGGCCAAGCTCTAGCAGGGAGAGATTTACAGTTCTAAGCCTAGGGCTTTGGTGGCTCAGTTATTTAACCCAAGGGACACTGCTGCTGCTCTGGGTGGCTGCAATCACATGAGCCCTTCTTGGCCTCTGGCATTGGTGTTTGTAGTGCTCAAACAAGGTCAGGCATGAGTTTGTATCTTTCTGAGCCTGCAACTCTGTAGGTTGAGTTATTTCACCCCACAGACACCTTGGCTGGCTGTCCTGTGGTGATCACTAGAGACCTTGCAAGGGCATGGTGAACTGCAACTCTAAGTCCCTCCTACCTGAATGTTCCTAGGGGCTGTCTGCCAATTCACATTTCTGCTGTGTCCAACTGTAGCCCTCACCCCCATCCCTGCAGGGCTGATTTGCAAAGTCACAGATCTGGCAACTCTATTCCTTGCCACGCAAATACCTATAGCTCCTCAGGGCGGTCTCCCGCTGGCACGGTTTGCTAACTCATGGTTTTGATAGGCGCCACTCAGGTCCCTGCAGGCAGAGATGAGTTCAGCTGCAGCTGTAGGATCTAGCTGGGCCGTTTGGGTAGTCGGATCTTTGTTGAGCAAGGAGAGACTTAAAATCAACTGCTTTTGATGATGGTCTGTAGTCGCTGGCTTCACAAAGCTCTGCTGCTTCTTTGCAGGAGTTGGTATCTGGGAGCCGCGGTGCCATTAGCCACCAACCCCAGATCTGCCTGGTCAAGATCATGTCACCGCCACTCTGTGATTACCAGGTGAGACACATGAAGCTCTTTACAGTCCTCTGCTCTCTCTGCTGCCTCTGATTTTGCCGTGTTTCAACTGTTGTTTTGTTCAGTTTGGGCTGCTTTTCTTCCCTTGTCATGAAGCAATCTTCCTGCTGGTTGAGTTCTGAGTCTCGGAGTGCCTGAAATATGCTCTCTCCCTCTATTACACAATCTTTAATCCAAGAATAACATTTTTATTTCTTCATTGTAGTTACTCGCCATATAACTTGCTATATTTTGTTGGTGTGTTTCATTTCATTTTGTTTGTTTTGTTTTGTTTGTGTATCCATCAGCATTCTTGCAGTCATAATCTAAATATCTGACCACATAATTTAGAGGAAAGAAAATTTATTTTCTTATGGTTTTGGGCTTAGTCCGAGTGAGGCTGGGGACCGTGGATCTCAGGGCATGGCTGTGGGAAGCAATGGAGAGCACATGGGCTGTGCTCTTTACATCACAGAGGCCAGAAGCTAAAGATAGAGTAAGGGAAGGAGGAACCATTTATATAATCCCCAAGGCCCCATCCTCAATAAACACCTCCTCCAGCCACACCCTCCTGACCTACCAGGTACCACCCAGGTAAATCCATTCCAATGGATTTATTTACTTCTGGAATTATAACCCTCATGATTATAATCCTACATATTCTTCTTCCAGTTCAGTCATCAAAGTCCCTAATTCAGTCAAATTTCCAATGATATCCTCCTACAGCACCACTGACCTCTTCATCGCACTTATTCTGGCTGTAAATTACATGTTCATTATTATATTATTTGTTTAGTGGAGAGTGAGCTTCCTAGGGCAGAAATAGTGTTTTTTTCCCTAATATATTCCAAATAGTGGCAGTAGAGTCTGACACCCCGTAGGAATAAATTACTCTGTATGTGTGTGTGTGTATGTGTGTGCGTGTGTGTGTATGTGTGTGTGTTAAAGGAATGAACATATGAAAGCATCTTTCCTCTTGGTCTACCTCCATTGGATTGATACTTTCAAAAACAGAATCATTGATAATTATACAAATGAAATAAGACCTTTGTCCATGTATGTCCTGTTAAAGGGTGACATATAATCTATCAGCCTTTCCTATTTATATAGGTATATAAATTTCCTATTCATATATATAAAGATAGCTTTCTCAATTAAATTTTAATTGAATTATGGGTGACAGCATGTGGCAGTGCCCATTAAAGTGTGTTGTAACATGGCATGAGCTGAGAGTTCAAAGAGGGCAACCGTGGACAGAGGAGGGCAAAGTCAATCATCTGATTGTGGTAGGGATCGTTCTGAAATAACTGAGAGAGCTACCTGCCATAGAGGTTTGCCTAAGTTCAACTCAACTGGAGTATACTAGTCTGAGAATTTTCTTTTTGTTGTTCAGAGGATATTGAGTACCAAAGTCTAATAATAGCTTAAAAAGGAAAATTAATGTAATGGTAGTTTTGACCTCCATTATAAAATCTTTACTAATACGTATTATTTTTTTTTTTTGGCTACCAGGGATTGAACCCAAGGGTGTACTACCTCCGAGCTATACCCCCAGCCCTATTTTTTATACTTTATTTTGAAACAGGGTCTCACAAAGTTGCAGAGGGCCTCACTAAATAGCTGAGGCTGGCCGCGAACCTGGATCCTCCGGTCTCAGCCTCCCAAATACTGGGATTA
>PVJS01001648.1:0-11297 GCA_004027185.1 Glis glis
ATATGCATTTTCTTATATTGAAGGTGTATCTTCAGAACAAACTTTTCAGGAAGAGGAAGGCTTGAGATAAAACTTAAATACATACACTGTTTGTTACTTAAATTCCTCTCCATAACAGTTGTATCAATTGGCCCTCCCTAGAAGTGTTTAAGAATGTTAGTTTCTCCACAGACACTACATTGATAAACATATATAATGTGTTTTTATTTAACTTAAATTTTTATTCATTTTTTTGTGGTCCTGGGGACTGAACCTAAGGCCTTAAACATGCTTGACAAGACTTCTACTACTGTTTTACACCCTCAGCAATTCATAAAATTTTGAACTGGCAAAGAATGTAAAGATGATTTACTTACTTCAACACATTTTTTGGTTGGTGTTGTTGATAGATGAGAAAACAATGTATTGCTTAAAGGTTGGGCTACTCTTTCTTATTTCTAATAGTGTCCTGATACTTCATGTTGAAAGAAGATAAGGTAGGGCACAACTGGGCTCCATTTCTGCAGAATTGATGAAAACAGTGTAAGGTCTATTTCTTGAACATCATACCTCTGTAATGATAAATAAGGTGGCACTTTGTTAAACACCAATTTCAAAAGTAAAGAGTGTGAGATATACCCTGTTTTAAAAAGTAGCTCACTATGTGGAACACTTTATAAATAAAAATGTTTTATTTAAGATGCAGTTTTATTTAAATTTCCTGAAAGCATTTTGATTAAAAATTATTTTGTATTTCTTACAGTATTTTTAAAAAGATCTATTTTCTATTCATTCTAAAAAAATAGAAAAGAAATATAATTTCTCTTATGGATGGGGGAAAGCAAATTTTTTCTTGAAGATTGCATGTACACTATATATTCTACAGTTCTATTTATTCCGATAATACCTTATCAAAATCTAGTCTTCAATTTTTCTACATAGATTTATAGGCTCAGAGATGATACACAATCTCTGAGCATAATTAGTGTATCCCGCTCTGCAAAAAAAAATGCCTACATGTCTGATTTTCCTGCCTGAATGCTTCTAGAAACACATTATGACCTGTCTTGCACTATACATTACTATTAGTAGGTGAAATATGGATGTTGTTTGGGTATACTCATTACTAGAACCAACATTTTAGATTTATTCCATGATATGCATATAAGTCAGTTGTATAAACACCCAATCCTGATTTATTTAGCTACTTGGGACCACAAAACTGTTCAGAAGAATTTCTGCTTTTCTCCTTAATGCAACATCAAACAATCTGTATATCAACCTTAGTTTTGCATATCCTTTTAGGCCAAGTTTTAACCTTTACAAGATCAAACACACAACCCTAATCTGATCTGCATATTTGTTATTTGTTAATGAATACATGAAAGTTTCAGCCCCCCCATCACAATATTAACTAGAAGCAATTACTGTAATTAGTCTTTTTTTCTGATTGAATTAACATTATGGACATATTATTTAAAATACTAAAACAGACATGAATAATACCTGCATTATAAATGAATCACATATGTCTTAAATTAGGAGAATCTTCCTATTTTGACGACAACTTCAGCATCTAAGTTTCTTTTTGTTTTTAATGTATTCTAAAAGCTCTCTAAGAGAAACATGTTTATGTCTTTTTAAAGATATTGATTTCCTTTCAATAGCATGAAATCTATACACAGTGGAACACATCGTTAGGAATTTTGATATATTACATATACATTCAAGCAATATTTTACATAATTATTTCTTTAATGGTCTTCTCTCTCAGCCTTATTTTGCTTCTTTTTTATTTTTTCCTAAAAAGTTATTACAAACATGTACAACACTGAAAGTATCACCATTTTAGACTTTTAAAAATCATATGTGTTTTTCAAAAGGAGGCCTTACATAGATCATGTATTCATATATTTTAGGTTTTATCCCCTAATCATTATTGAAGATTAAAAAAATCTATAGACTGCCACATAACGTATTATGTCACAAATTGCTATCAGAATAAATAGGGTATTTTACATTTGCCCCAAATAATGTTTAAGTAATACACAAAACTCCCTGCTACAATACTATAGTAGAAGGAAAACTTTTAATGGATTATATAAACCATACCACTGGTACTTTAATATCATTATATAAAAAGGGATTGAGCACTGTTCTTAGTATCTACCTTTGAGTTTGCTGAACATTCTATATTACAGTCAATCAATGATAACTTTGAAAATTGCATGTTTATAATAACATTAGGGAATTAGTCTAGTGATTTCCTACATGTTTATTAAAAGTATGTTACCCATTTAATATTTTATAGTATATATCAGCATGATATCACATTGAGAAATTAATTAGACAAGTCTATAAAAATGAAGCCTCATTGTGTTTCTATAATACTAAAACAAAGTCAAAATTAAGAAAACAAAAATCCAAACAGAAACAACTGAATTAGAAACCAGTATACCTCACCCACCACTACAAGAATGAAATTTTGAATAGAAAGGTTATTATTAAATGCCCTATCTCCACTACTCACTATTTTACCAAAAGTGTTGTTTTATTGAGGTATAGGGTCACACATGCATCAGGGTATACATTTAAAATAAAATTCCACAGTCTTATGCAATAAGTCATTTTAAAAAAAATGTTTAGACTTTGTTATTTAATTTCACTTTTCTAAGAGAGACATTTCAATGACTTTCTACCCTGAGAATGGTATATTAGATTGCTACAAATTTGTCAAAAATTTCCTATATTTCTGAATAGAGTATACACATACCTATAAATATATTTGTGTATATATGTACATAGACAAAATATTAGGAATAAAATTATCATCACTGTTTTGAGCTCCTTAACACTAAAATAATTTGGGAACAAAAATATACATTTAATGATAGAAAACTATACATAAAATCAGTAGAATTAATAGATTGATCTATTCCAACTTTTTTACTTAATTAAAGTCAATATAATTGAGTCATAAGACTATTTACTCATTTGCTTATATTCATCACTTTTTAGTGTCAGAACACATACACATACAAATACATATGCTTACATTATATATATACATATATTTTTTTTGTTATTCCTACCATTAAACCAACTGGTCTCTAACTTTCAGAAATTCATACTTGGTTCTTACACTATTTTTTTTTTTTTTTTTGCGGTACCGGGGATTGAATGCAGGGGCGTTCTACCTCCGCGCTACACCCCCGGCCCTATTTTTTATACTTTCTTTTGAGACCGGGTCTCAGGAAGTTGCGGAGGGCCTCACCAAGGAGAGAGAGAGAGAGAGAGAGAGAGAGAGAGAGAGAGGGAGGGAGGGAGGGAGAGAGAGAGAGAGAGCGTGCGCACGCGTGCGCGTGCGCAAGCTGAGGCTGGCCGCGAACCCGGATCCTCTGTTCTCCACCTCCCAAAGTACAGGGATTACAAGCGTGCACCACCACACCCGGCTTTCTTATGCTATTTTGTGTAAAGAAATTGATGGTAATTAGGCACAAGAATATAATACATATTTGATAATTTGATCTAATGTACCTTCCATATAATATACATTATACCAGTTATTATGCTTTCTACTCATTTAAAACTTGCATCTTGTTACATAAATTAAATATTTTAATGCATGATTTAAAAGATTTGAGTGCAAAGATTATGATTCCATTAGAAATATAGCCTAAATATAAAATAAATCATGCTATTTATTCATACTGAAGAGCAATATCTCTACAACACTTTATTTTCTTCTTCATTTCTATTTCCCATGTCTATTTTTGAACATCAGGCACAAGCTTAATTCAATTAAAATGGTATAACACAAAATGGTCTGGGAAAAATAAATTATATTTAGCTTAGAAAGTTTTTCTGAAGTATAAGATGATCATCAATGCCTTTCAACATAATCGTAAATGCCTCTGTTTCATCGTACGGTTTCCCTATGTATATTGATTAAACTGATTTTAACCTTTAATATTTTTCTATAAAAACTCAAAAACTTAAAAATATTCATTTTTTTAGAAGTTTAAGTTTTGATCTATGCATTTTAAAAGTAAATAGCACTGGAGCTTAATATTAGCCTTTGGTAAAGAATATGGTGGTCTCTTTTGTCTTCCACTTAAGCAATATTTTAGGTATGAAACTCCTTCAGCAGTTATTGAAGTAATGATTTGACAGCCTTCATGTTGATATAAATGTTACTGAAAATGTGTTAGATCAAAAAATGTTGAGAGAAAAGCAGCACAAGCCGGGTGTGGTGGCACACACTTGTAATCCCAGTACTTTGGGAGGCGGAGACCGGAGGATCCGGGTTTGCGGCCAGCCTCAGCTCTCTCTCTCTCTCTCTCTCTCTCTCTCTCTCTACCTAGTGAGGCCCTCCGCAACTTCGTGAGACCCAGTTTCAAAATAAAGTATAAAAAAGTAGGGCGGGGGGTGTAGCGCAGAGGTAGAACGCCCCTGGGTTCAATCCCCGGTACCGCAAAAAAAAAAAAAAGAAAAGCAGCACAAAAATATGGTTAAATAAATGGTCCCTGTTGCTGAACTGTTTAGATTTGAATTCTGTCTTTACCATTTACATAATATTTGAATGTAAGTTACTTAAATTTTCTTTTTTGGGGGGGCAGATTTTGTGATTTTATTTATGCATACACACACACACACACACACACACACACACAAGTATAAAACAAAAACAAACAAACAAAAAATGCCTGTGAGCTTTCTATTTGTTTTCTTCACTGTGCAGCCTGGAATTGGGGTGGGTATCTGATGGCAAGCTGGGCTCTTTCCACGATGGCTTTGCAGTTCTTGGAGGAAACACTGTGAGCAATCTCAGATTTGTTGCACATTAGGAACACTTCCAGTTCCTTGAATTTGAGGATCAGGAATTTCCAGAAGCCACTGGGCAGCTCTGTGCTTTGTATTATTGTTGTTTCCATAACCAATGTTGGGCATCAAGATCTGTCCCTCAAATCTTCTCCACATCCTGTTGTCAGCATCACTGGGTTTCTGCCATTTAGGGTTAGTTTTTGCTTGGTTTTGATATATTGGTTTAATTGGTCCTGGATGAACTTCTTGGTCCTCCTTTTAATGATCTTTGCCTTCACAAAAGGTCTGAGAGCAGCCATATGTTGAATGGGAAATGGCTGCCCCCAATATAGGCAGCACAGAGGAAGAGCTTATATTTACTTGAGTTTTCTGACCCTTGGATTCTTCAACTCTAAAAGAGTCTGATAATATTATATACTGTATAAAAATTTTTGTAAGGAATATATAAAATAGTACATACAAAATATCATTAATCATCCTTATAATGCAGCAAGCATTCAATAAATTTAGATACTATAGTTCTTGACAAAATTGGAAGAAAATGGACATCTTTAAGATTGAGTATACCCATGGAAATTTCACTAGGCTAGTTTTTCTCTGATCACATGATAACAAGGAATAGGTTACAATTTTATTGATAAATCTCTCCTTCATTTTCCCACAGTGGGCATATTCTGAATATCATATCTTCCCCCTCCTTTAAAAAATAATAATACCCTTGAATTGGTAAATGCATAGCAGGAGAAAGAAAAATTATTTTTCTTTCTTAGTTCACAAAATAGAATTTGACAAGATCAAGAGGTCTGGGAAAAAGTCTAGGCAATTTTTACAAAGGAAAGAAGAGGAAATAAATAGAGAGTGATGAAGGGCCCACTAGTATCTTTAGAGATGATAAATCCATCCTTGCATGAAATACTTGGACTTCTATATGAAACATGCGGTAATTATTCTGTTTGCTTAATGTAGTTTGAATTTGAATTCTTATTTTATTCAGCCCAAAGATTATTGCTTCTTATTTAGAATTGAGTAAATAACAACTGAAAAGGATTTACTTTCCCCGAAATAAAGTAATCATAATCCTAAAATATCTCACTGAACAAAGAGATAGAATAAGAGAATGTGAATCATGCAATGTGTGATAAATATTTGATGAGAATATGGAACGGTCATGGTTACGATTTCTGATAGTACCTGCATCTGTATAATGTTAGATTTTCAGAAAGTAATGAAAGTAATAGGATTTTTGATTAATTCATGGCAATAGAAGTGGGGAAATATAGAGCTGACATATTTCAAGGAATACAAACATATATCACATACATACATTATGAAATATATGATCATTGAAATCCTCTAAAATTTCAGAATTTAGACAAGTTAAACACTTTTACTAGGAACCATTCTCTTTCATGATGACAAAGTGAATCAGAAATTGAGCTTAAATCTGACTTTACATAATCAACATTATTGATGTAAAAAAAATCAATTGCTTCTAAGAAAAACAAACATGAAATTAACAAATAGAATGGTATATGACTAAAAAAGGATTCAAAGAGACTTTCAAGAAAACATTGCTTTTATAGAAATTAATCTTTTTATAAGATATGTAAGTCAAATTCAGTTTTGTCAAACTTTTCCCATAATGCTTTATCTTTCACTTTATCCCAATTTAATGAGTTTCAAAGCCTACAATAAAATGATTATTAATTTGACAACAATTTCAATTGATTGAGTAAAGTAAAAAATACTCTGAGAAATTTTACTTTTATAGATTTTTTATTGCTTTTAAAATTCTCAAGCTCATATGAATTCAGAGAAATTTGAAATGCAAAGTTAGTTATATGAGTAAATATCCACTTGTGCATACTCACAAGAAGCAAAGGCTAATGGTCAAAATGATGAAATTCTCACTTTTAAAGTATTCTGATTCTAACTTTAAAAACAAATGAATAGAGAGTTTTATCTACACAAGAGAAAATGGCTAATTTTGTGAATCCCTAAAAGAATACCCTAGATCTTCAGATAAATTGACTAGAGTCAATATTAATTTTTAATAAGCAATTATTTCAGAAACCAAACACATATACACACACATACACACATACACACACACACACCAGATTGTGACAATTTACTCATTAATATTATTATTATGTGTTTGGGAGATAACAAAATATGATTTCACTTTGAGCTTTTGAGCTTTCAGAGAACACTATTGTTTCCCCTTGAGCAGATATTAGGAAACTAAAGGCTCTTTAGTTATTTTAATTGGTTGGGTTCATTCCAAGTGTTTTTTTTCTCTAGTGTCTCACCATCCTAGTACACTGTGATATGTTCATTTTGTTGTGACTAACAACAACAACCATAGCAATTACAAAATTTAAACAAAATGTCATGAAAAAATTATTTTGTCTGAGGCCCATAGGTAGAATCTCATGACACATGGCAGCCTCAGCTGGTACTTTTGAAATCTGAAGTACACAAGTCAAATGGCCTACATTTTTCAAAAAGCGTAAATGTATATTTCTTTAATAATTATAATTTCTAGAATAATTAGTGTTTTATTAAAATAAATTTAAAAATAGGAAAACCAAATCAACCTAATTTACTAAATTTCTGCTATTATTATTATTATTTTTAAAACTAGAAGCATAAATTGTATATCTAATGTAGATACCAGATATCTAATGTAGATAAAGGTCTATTTCTCATATTTTGCTTCTCATGAAAGAAAATGTAAGAGATTGTTCAATCAATTGGATCTGGATTTGATGGAAATCTTTGGGTATACCTATTAGAAATGCTACATACTTGAGAGATCTTTCATCTCCTTTGTTCCTCAAGCAGTCAGAACTAAAGGCTAGAGGTGGACTTTTACTTTACTTTCTCAGGTAGCACATCACAAATGTGCTCTTTCTGTACCTTATCCAAAGAAAAACCTCATATGAATATTTTAAAACATAATGAGAGTCCAACAATAAAGGCTTTGAAGAAGAAACACTTTTCTACACCCTTCCATCTATACTATTCAGGTGGCTGATTATTCAATTTAAACTAACAATAACTCTTAACTAGGTATTCTACATATGAAAAAGTTAATCATATTATAAATACATTTTAAAAAATGCTATGAATAGGCATATGTGCCTGCCTCATGATTCCAGTGGGCTTAAACACAAAATCTAGACTGAGAATTAGAAATGTGTGACTGGCACACATAAAGGAAAAGATATGAAGTTGGGCACAGAAAACTAATTCGCATACATATTCAAATGTACCAGAAATCCAGACAAGTACCTAAAGGCATAGTCAACTCAACTCACAGTTTTTAGTGGCCATAACAGTTGGTCAAATCTAGAATGATTAGTCCAAGTGATTAGTTCAGAAGTTGAAGTTATCAACAGTGGGAAATTTGTTTATGGAGAGATACATGTATATGAGACAAAGAATAGGTATCTCTTTAATGAGCTTATAAGAATATGAAAGAGAAATAACAACATAACAAATTCAGATTATGGTATTTTTAATCAAATACAGATAATATGTTAAGACATATTGGAGGATTTTTATTTTATGAGCTGATAAAGGAAAACCTTTCAGAGTATCTGATGTTTCAGTGGAGAAATAAAAATAAATATGAAAGTAGTGATAGAGTCAAGAGTCAAGAAAAGGGTGCTTCAGGCTGAGGGAAAGCAAGTGAAGAAACTCAGAAATTAGAAAGAATCTGCATCTTGTAGAGGAACAAATTAGTCAGTGGGTCTTTAGTACATTGTTTACCATGGAGGATAAGAAAACCCTGTGGTTATATAGTGGAGATTGAATTATGGGAAAAGATAATAAGAAACAAAGAAAATGGATAAATATTTATAATCATTCAGATTGCTAGTATTTATCTGGTAGCATTTGTGTCATAGTGCTGAAATATATTTCAATGGTAAAATGACAATATTTGATGAATAATTGGATATGAGAGCCTGGCGTGGTGGCACACGCTTGTAATCCCAGTACTTAGGAGGCTGAGACAGGAGGATCCGGGTTCGTGGCCAGCCTCAGCTACTTAGTGAGACCTTCCACAACTTAGTGAGACCCTGTTTCAAAACAAAGAATAAAAAATAGAGCTGGGGATGTAGCTCAGAGGTAGAATGCCCCTGGATTCAATCCCCGGTACCACACACAAAATAAAATTGGATATGGATCATAATAAGAAAGGAAATAATAAGAATGGCATTCAGATATTTGGTTTGAGTTGCTGAATAGAAAATACCACAAATAAAGTAATATGGCAAAGTCTAGATAAGGCAGTAGTTTTTGAAAGATTATTGCAAATTAAGAACTCGATTATGGTTACAGTGAGTATGAGATACCTATTATATATCCAATCTTTTATCCAGTAGTTTATCACAAGAGATTTAGTTTATGGAGAAGTAAGTGGAAATAAGTTTAGAGCTGATATGTAAAGTCAGGGATCTGGGTGAGTTCAACACAGAGTGAAAAGAATAAAAGAAGTCTGATGCATATTTAATTTAGTACAAGAGAAGGATGAGCCAGAAAGGAAATTATTAGGGAAAACTATAAAAATACATCACAGGAACTATGGAAGAAATAATGAGAAGAGGGGAACATAATTAGATACAATAAGAATGGAGAAGTTGTTAGCTACATGGGGATAATTGGTGGTATTGATAAGAGAGGTTATATTAATAATTCAAATTTTAGGCCAGTGGGCAAGTTGAAACTAAAATTTTGTGTAATTATGATGAGTAAGGTAGGGATAACAGATGAAAATATTGTTCATGATACTGAACATATAGCATGATTTTAAAGAGGCTGTAGAATGTTAATGAAAATGAAAAAGTGGTTTGATAGCAGAGATAAAAACAGAAAAGCAACTTATTAGAATTCTACAATTAAAGTAAGTAGAGATGATGAAAACCTTCAGCTTAGGTTGACAAGTCTGAAGGTTAGAGAGTAATGTCTGAGGGTCAGTTAATTCCATGGTATGGAAGAAATGTTCTGTTAAGACACAGAAAAACTGAAAATTTAATAAATGCAGATTTTACAATTTTGGTGAGTGGACTTAAGGGGATCAGGCAAAGGAGGACTGAGTTAGTTAGACTGAGATGTGCAAAGCAATATGAGAATAACAACTTTGGTTATGACGGGCAAGGTGTCTACCAGTGATGGCAGAGGTAAGCACATGGCAGGCATGATATAATTACATCTCACATTCTAATGATGTCATGTTAGCAAATGGTCCAAACAAACCTGTACACATAGTTTCCTGGAATGATTGGTATGAACTTATGTAACTATGTAGTTTGGTAGTTTGGAGAAAAGAACACTTTTATGGGGGAAAATAATAAAAACTTCCTGGACATCTTATTGTTAGTGCATCTGGAGATAAAATCCATAACACTTTTTAAGTTATAGATAAAGAAAATAAATCACAGTTTAAATACTTTCTATAATGAAAACTAGCTAATGGAACTCATAATTTTGGACATAGCTGGGGGACTTTCCCTTTAAAACAATTAGAAGACTAGAATAAATATATCAAAAAACTGTCTTTGAACATTTGACAACAGCCAAACCATAACTGTGATCCCTGCAAAAATAAAAAAGGAAGGAGATGGACTCTAGAATTTCCCTACCTCTCTAACTGAAAACACTTTCCAGATTATGTTGCATGGAGAAGGAACCCCAAAAAGAACAACTTTCACACAGAATTGAGAAGACAGATGTTAAAGTTCAAGAGGTCTGAGGTGCCTGGCATTTTTGCAGAACATTAGAGGAGAGAGAAAGCTGCATTGAGAACAAACTACAGAAATGTGATAGGGTTTTTCTTGATTTGAAGACTGAAAAATAATCATCATCTTCATAGTATAAAATTCCATGAGGCTGGGCAAGAATGGACCTCAGTGCTGTTAATTGAACTACTCCCAGAGTTCTGACTCAGCTGGGAGATGATTGAGTACTAATCAGCAGAATGAGGGGATCCTTCCTGAACCCACTGTACTTCACTGGGGATCTCCCAAGAGTCTTGTCTTATTAGGAGCTATATGAACACTATGATAATGGGTAATTGGCTTTAAAACCTTAACTAACTTAAAAGCAAGTGGCAGAAGGTCTAGGTAATCCATCTGTGGGAAACTGTTCTATATCTAAAGAATATTGGCATAAGGATTTATAGCTTGTTGCTTGCTTTGGAAGAAGGTTGCCTTTCTTGAGGGAACTGAAGACAGTGACCTTGATGCCCCTTGGCTCTATAAGTTATTTCCTCCTGTTTTATAGCACCTTTTGCTTGTTTTGCTTAAAGGTGGAATAACACCCCAAGGAGGTTGCTGGAGACAGCAACCTCTGCTGCTTTTGCAAAAACTGCCAGATAACAACTTATCTTCTAAAGCATTCCCAACCCAGGGCTCTATGGCTTAGCCAGAGACAATTAATGATTTGATGACCCAGCCTGAATTCTGTGGACCTGTAATAAAAGGAAG
>PVJS01001648.1:11397-94455 GCA_004027185.1 Glis glis
ATTAGGTTTTAGTTCTTTGGGGTAGATGCCTAGAAGTGGTATCGCTGGGTCATACGGTAGGTTTATTCCCATTCTTCTGAGGATCCTCCACACTGTTTTCCAAAGCGGTTGCACTAATTTGCAATTCCACCAACAGTGTAGTAGAGTTCCTACTTCTCCACATCCTCGCCAGCATTTGTTGTTGTTTGTGTTTTTAATGCATGTGTATCTATGTTTATAGCTGCACAATTCACAATTGCCAAACTTTGGAACCAGCCAAGGTGTCCATCAACAGATAAATGGATCACAAAACTATGGGATATGTACACAATGGAATTTTATGCAGCCACAAAGAAGAACAAAATCACATCATTTGCAGGGAAATGGAGAGAACTAGAGAACATCATGCTAAGCGATATTAGTAAGACACTAAGAGTAAAAAATCGGATGTTCCCCCTAATCTGTGGGAACTAGATAGAATGGGACGTAGAAGGGACTTAGAAAGGAAGAAGAAGAAATCTTTAGATGAACAAAGAAGGTGACCTAACTGAGGGAGTTGGGCGGGGAGTGGAGGGAAACACACTATAGCACATGATGTACATACACAAACCTATAAGACTCAATCACTATCTGGAGCATGAAAGGGAGGGAAGGGGAGGGAATAGGGTGGGATTGGAGGGAGGGCTAAATGTGCAATGTGTGCATGTATGATGTTCATACCCTGACATATATCAAAATGTATAATTATAATTTACAATGCACCAATAAATGAACATAAAAAGTTAAAAAAAATAAATAAATGTAGATGTACATAGAAAAATAAATAAATAAATAAAAGGAAGATCTGAGTTTTGTTCAGGGAGTTTTGGCTCTTTTGCCTTCTTCCCTCTCATCTCTTCGAGACCAGGAATAAAGTCTCAAGAGCATTTATTTCATCACATCATCCTGTGCCCTGCTGGTACAGAACCTGACATCCACCCATAATATCTGCCAGCTCAAGAGACTGGATTTTTTCTTTTTCTGTAGTAGAGGGGCACTCTACCTCTGAGCAATATTCTCAGCCCTTTCTCATTTTTTAAGTCTCCCAGGCTTGAGTTGAATTTGTGAGGCTCCTGCCTCAGGCTCCAGAGTCTCTGGAATTACAAGTGTGTGCCACCATCCCTGGAAAGACTTGCACGTAGGAATACAATATTTAATATCATGAAATTTACAATACACAGCAGCCAATGAAATCTTATTAGGTATGTATAAAAACAGCAGAATGTAAGCCATAAACATTCAAATATATCCAAATGACCCAGAAATCTAATATTTTTCACTTTTAGCAATACCTCATTAATGTTGATATAATCATTAAGAGAACAGTAGATTTTGTAGCAAGAAAACTCATTTACATTAATAAAAATGTTATTAATTTGGATTAAACTGTAATAAGTGAAGAGAGGAGAGTGAAGGATATATATATATATATATATATATATATAGAGAGAGAGAGAGAGAGAGAGAGAGAGAGATGTCCTACAGAATACCTGTGAGTGGATAATTTATATGAGCAGAAATGTATTGCTCACAGTTCTGGATGCTGGGAATTCTATGATCAAATTGACTGCATCTGGCCAGGGCCTCTTTATGCGTCATCATACAGTAGAAAGTGAGAGGGTAAGACAGGCTGAGAGGGATCCAAATTCACCAGTTTAATTGGAACAGGAGATCAACACATGAGGTTGGAGCCCTCAAACCTAATCATTTTTCAAAGGTCCCACCTTCTAAGGCTGCTAAAGTGGTAATTAAATTTCAACATGAGTTTTAATGGAAACACACATTCAAATTGCAGCAATAAGTAAAAACACCATGAAAATGCTATTAATTGTGATTAAAATGATAGTATTATTTCTTAGTTAATATAATTTATCCTTGTTTGCTAGTTTATTTTAATGAATCTTAGCCTTACATAGAAAATTAAATTTACCCAGAAATATATTCAAGTAAATATTTATCAATGAACTTATAGGTAAGTTACCAATTCATCTACTATTTTTTTTTTTTTTTTTTGCAGTGCTGGGGATTGAACCCAGGGGCGTTCTACCTCCGCGCTACACCCCCGGCCCTATTTTTTTACACTTTATTTTGAAACCGGGTCTCATGAAGTTGCGGAGGGCCTCACTAAGTAGAGAGAGAGAGAGAAAGAGAGAGAGAGCTGAGACTGGCTGTGAACCCGGATCCTCCGGTCTCTGCCTCCCAAAGTACTGGGATTACAAGCGTGCGCCACCACGCCCAGCTCATCTACTATTTTTAAATGTTAAGGTCCTTTGAAAATAAGTGAAATATATGGAATATAAACTACATGTACTCCATGAACATAAATGTTATTTTGCTTATTTTTTTATTATGGTTCTAGGTAGAATAGAAAAAAAAGGAAAAGGAAATATATTTGCAGGTAGAAATGGGTCTATTTTTAAAAGATCGAATAATTTATATTTTATGTTATTTAATATATACCTTTCCTTGTTACTGTGGTAAGACAAATATGAACATATAATTTGCATAGTTTGTGAAATCCAAGAAAGTGTCCATACCTACTCTTATACTCTTAAATGTGGGACAATTATGTTCATAGGCATTTTTGTTTCCAAGACAATGTGATATGCACTCATGCAACTCTATAGAAACCTACAAACTTGTAATTGGTGTTCAGCCCTTGTGTTAGCCAAACTCTGTTGGATTCTCAATATAAATGCTAATGGAAAGAAGGTGCACAGTTCCTCTCCCCCATGTTTCAAAATTACACAACCAAGCCCCTGATCTCTTTGGCATCCCTTAGATGAATGTTCTATATTGAGATAATAATATATTGTTATTTGTTCCATACACAAAATATGATTTCATTTTTAATGTCAAGATTTTTCTAAATGTCCACCAGAATAAAACATATTTTCCTCTATTGCTAATATATTAGTGTTTTCCTGTTTAAAGCAAGGTTTCTGGAATAATTTTTTAAAAATTATACCAAGAAATCTAACAGCTTTCATTTATTCTGAATGTCCAGGCTGGATATTTTTTTCATGAGAAATATATCTTTTATTTGGACTAAAATAAATCTACTGCAATTTAATGTATTTGAAGTAAATACAATTTCATTCTTTTTTAAAATACTTTCATTGGTGGATTATAGTCTTATAGTCTTACATCATAATGTAGTTCATAGTGATAGTGACATATATTCATACAGCGGTTGGTGAGTTTACTTTTCTGTTATTTTTATGTACCATCATTCTGTTTAGCAAAGCTTACCCACAAATTAAATAATTATTAAAAATCAACTAGAAAAATAGGCTAAGTAAATGGCATACTAGTAATTTCTGATATAACATCTACTGGTTTGCCTTAAAATTTCTACAAATACACACAAATATTCACACACAGAAAATAAAATTGCTATTTACATGGTAAAGCATATACATATATATGTAAATGGATATGCACATATATGTTTATTACATATATATGTATGCATATATATGTACTCATATATATCTTTATATATGTGTATATTTGTATATACACATGTATATGCTTATTACAGAATATGCACACATATATGTATATATAATATATAGTGTATATATGATATTTAGTATATATATATATTATATACATATATATTACAGAAAATAAAATTGTCTAACTATTGACATGGAAAAGCATGGCCAATAGGAAAAAAAAGCTATATAGGAAATGTGTTGGATTACATGGATTCCTTTATATAATATTTTCACAAAATAGGATCTAATCGATAGAATTTGTTCAACTGTAAAACAGGTAAATGTTGACTCTACTAAATATATTCAAACTTTGGGAGAGGGAAGATCCATTTCCTCTTATTTCACCTTTAATCAGTACCATTTAACAAAAAGTTAAAAAAAATTATGAATCTTATCCTAGAAAAATACTGCTGAAGCTGGGCGTGGTGGCGCACGCTTGTAATCCCAGTACTTGGGAGGCTAAGTCCGGAGGATCCGGGTTTGTGGCCAGCCTCAGCTACTTAGTGAGGCCCTCCGCAACTTCATGAGACCTGGTTTCAAAATAAAAGATAAAAAATAGGGCCGGGGGTGTAGCTCGGAGGTAGAACGCTCCTGGGTTCAATCCCCGGTACCACAAAAAAAAAGAAAAATGCTGCTGAATTTATAAAAATAGAACTGTGGGAAGGATAAATAACCACTTCCAAGATTCATAAATGCAGTAAATATTCTCTCCTCCAAATGAACTATGAAATATATACAATTTTAGTATACATACAAATGGTAGGAATATACTTTGCTGAAGGAGGCTGTAAGGGCTGGTGGTATGTCAGATAATTGGACCTCTCAATAAAAAGGTTATTTTTCAGAACTACAGTGTTACTATTTCTGAGTCTCTGCTAGCAGATTAATAAGGGGACTAATTATTGCTTCTCATCCCTAGTAGTTCAGATTGGAGCATGTGTAACCACAAAAATTCCAAATGATAGTGAGATAACAATTACTTATTACAAAGAAATAATATCTACTCCTAGTTGGCATGCATGTTGAACAACAGAATTATTAACCCTGTACAATAAAATTAATGATTTGCTTGAAAATAGTATCTTTACTGTTATCAACATATCAATAATTTTTTTTACTTTACTTCCTTTTCTAGGTCTTCACAACTTTAGGTTAGGGTAAAACTAAATTCTTAAATACTTGGCTAAATAGTCTTCAAATTTGTTAATGACTTTTAGTATATTGTAACAAAATATTCATATATGGTTGATTTATGACTAAAATGCCATATACCAAAGAAATGACTGTTTAATTTCAATGCAAAAGATAAGGTTTTACAAAAGTTCTAAGATTAAACTTATTTACATTTTGAAAAAATTTCTCTAACAATTGTAAAAATGGAAGTCAATCAAGTAAAGCAATTCTTAGCTTATTTATACTTCTGCAGGACAAAGGAAGAAGATAGGAAGATGATACATCACTTCTACACTGGATAGCTCCTAGATCCTAGATTTTTAGTTTATAGCAAGCAGAAATTCAGGTACCCAACCTTCTATTTTATATACAGGGAGATTCATTCTTTCCCTGTTCCCATTGGGCAAGCACAAATTGCAACATGTTGTTGGAGAAATCTACATCGATCCAGTTTCTCTTCCTTTAGTGGGATGGGGAGTTCAATCAGATTTTATGACAGACTTATGTTAAAGATTCATAGTATTTGTATACATTTAAAAATTCTACTTATATTTCTAACAAATTTTTATCTACACATTTGAAGGTTTGTTATTAGACACTTGAAATTCATGACTTCTATAGCTTCTTAAAAATTGTGCATTAGAAAATATGAAATACCCCTTCAGAATACTTTCTAATGTCTATAGACATGGATAGAAATGAAGTATGTTCTCTCTCTCTCTCTCTCTCTCTCTCTCTCATCGGTATGCCCTTAAAAATATATTGCTCTGCTTTTAATATGAAAATAAAGATACTACAATGAGATAAAAGAGGTTGTTCTTTTGCGTCTTTACAATTTTGAATTCTGTGAACATCCTACGATGTACAAGGAAAATTAGATAGTATATTTTCTTGGCAACATTACAAGAACTTCTGGGAATTATTTTCAGGAAGACATTGGCTGAACACTAATTTGTTGGCCCAGAATCAATTTCAACATTAAAACCACCAAAAGGTATTCTAGGATGTACTTCTGAAATATATTAAATGTAATGGCAGCTTTAGAAGAAAAGATGATTACTACATCTTGGTATCTTCTCAAAATAAGGTTAGAAAGCTCTAATAATACATGCATACCCATATTTATAGCAGCATAATTCACAAGAGCCAAGCCATGGAACCAACCTACATGATTGTCAATAGATGAATGGATAGAGAAAATGAGGTATATACACACAATGGAATTTTACTCAGCCATAAAGAAGAACAAATTTATGTCACTAGCAGGAAAATGGATAAAACTAGAGAATTTTATGTGAAGTGAGATCAGTCAGTTTCAGAAAGTCAAGGGCCATATGTTTTCTTTCATATTTCTCTAGAGAAAAATAGAAAAGAAAAGAAACTTCATGATAAAAAGGAGTGAGACCAGTCTAATAGTGGAAGAATATCAGGGAGGGAGAAGGAGAGGGGAAAAAGATGCTTGAGGAAAGAAACAGACCAAATTATATTACATCCATAAATGAAGGTATCCATAATAAGCTTACTAGTATGTACAGGGAGCAGGATGGGGTTTGGAGGGAACCACACCAAGAGATGTTGGGTGCATATATGAATATATCACTTTGAATGTCACTGCAATGTATAGTCATAATGCACCAAGAAAATTCTTTAGAAAGTAAAAAGAAAGGATTAACTAAGTATTATTTTAAAATAAATCTACAAATGATATTTTCTGATTATATTATTCATTTGTAATAATTTTATATACTTTATGTATGAAGTGCTCTTACAGCTGTGGCAGCTTTGAAAATATAGGTACTGAAACTCACTGTATTCATATTTAACTAAGTAGAATTTAATGTATTTGAGGAAAGGTAAATTGTCTCATGTATATAATACATAAAAATAACCTACAGAAATCCAATCATTTACCTTCCTTCATTATCTATGAAAAAAGCAATATCCAAAGATTAATGACAAGTCCACGTTGAAATCATCTATTAGCTTAAAATTAGAATTATGGAAAATTTAAAAATTCACTGCAGGGAAATGGATGGAATTAGAGAACCTTATTCTTAGTGAGATTAGTCAGTCACAAAAAGTGAAAAGTCGGATGCTCCCCCTAATATGCCGAAGCTAGGGAGAATAGTCGTAGAAGGGACTCCCGACAAAGATGGAGAAAACCTCAGATGAGTAAAGAGGTGACCTGAGGGAGATAGGAGAGGGGAGGAGGGAAACACCCTACTGGTAAGGATGTACATACAAAATTATATCAAAGTCACTACTATGCTGAGCAGGAGAAGGAGGAAAGGGGAAGGGAAATGGAGGTGGGAATGGGTGGAGGGCTAATTGTCTGATGTGTGCATGTATACTTCTATCACCCTGAAACCCATCAAGATGTATGATTACAATGCACCAATAAAAAATTTAAAAATTCACTGCATACTTTTCTTGTACAACCATACTCAGAATGTAATAATATAAATTAGTGAAAATGTGAAAGAACATCTTAAAACACTGTTCTTTTCCTATAACTTTAGTAATAGATGATTTACCACAGAATTCTCTAAGTAGCTATGCCAAGACAGTCATTTATTTATGTAAAGATCAAAGCAAAAAATATTCTTCCTACAGTGATAATATCATCTTATTTGGAGTTCTCAGGAACATTCTTATGTTGCTTTATCTGATTACATCCAGATTCACAAAGGGAAAGAAGAATCCTAGTGTGTGTGTGTGTGTGTGTGTGTGTGTGTGTGTGTGTGTGTGTTACTGAGAATGGAACCCAGGGGCATTCTACTTCTGAGCTACACTCCCAGCCCTATTTTATTCTTATTATTTTGAAACAGGGTCTCACTAAGTTGCGGAGACTGGCCACGAACATAGGATCCTCCTGTCTCAGCCTCCTAAGTACTAGGATTACAAGCATGCACCATCAGGCCTGGCTGAAGATTCCTAATTTTATGTCAAACTGTATGGCAGAAAATACAACCCTTATTAGGTAAAGTATGCCTTATAAAAATAAAGAGCACTATGACAAATATCAGTGTTGCTGAAATTATGTTTTAACTTTCTGAATTATTACAGCTTTAAATGTGATTGAATAGTGATTAAGAGGCAGACCTATTTGAGGAAAAATAAAGATTGAGTACCATAAAAGAAAGCATGCAGTGTTTGAATTTTTCTGACTTTGGGATTCATTTCCATGGATTATATGTAGCTGCTTTTCTTTTGACCATTACTTTTAACCTGTTATAATTGTGGGATATAAAAAGACTCTTAAATAAAGCATAATTTCCCAGATGTTGTGATTCTTTTTCAGACCTTGATTAAAATATGAAGCTACTGTGCTTAATTGACAATAAGAAACGTGTGCTTTATCATGAATATAAAACCCTTGGATCTAACTGTACTTGGAATATTGGCATTGATTGGAATTGCTCTTGGCTGGCCATTTCATTCTCTGAAGCATTTAGAGACATGTGCTAGGTCAAATCACTTATCTTTTATTATTGTGACAAAAGTTCAGTTAAGAAATGACATATTTGCCTGCATTTTATCAGTCAATATATAATGAATCCAGACTTCTGAGTGAGAGTTATAGAAAAACTATAAGTAAGCTAAGAATAACTGAAATGAATTTAACTTTTCTGAAAAATTCTATACTCCATATGAGTGGAAAAATTTCTGAAAGTAATTTTAGTTTCTGTTTTTTAAACACTTGATTTTCATTATCAAAATGCATATTTCTAGCTATAAAAATGACTTATCTAAGTAAAAATATATGTTTGGTCATAATACCTGGAAATCTATCATAGACATTGTGTCAAACTTCTTTGAACATAAATTAAACATGTTAGTAATGTAACAAAGGAGAATATATGTTGCCAGTTGGAGGTCCTTGTTAAAATCTGAATTGTAGCAAAATAAAAGTTAAAAGCACTCTCTAAACTGGATTATTAATATGGTAGAACATAAGTTACTACTTTTCTTTAGTTGAAAATTACATAGATAAGGACATGACCAAAAATTTCCATCTTAGAACTATGCCAGTGAATTGATCTTAGCTTTCTACAAGATTCTGTTTCTCCAGTATATTCTCTACTGAATTTTCATGATAAATTCTGCCATTTTCAGGAGCATAAACTTAACTCTATGTTAATTTCTAAACTCTGCCAATTAAAAATACAATGAAATCATTGCAATGAAGACCACTATAAATAAAGATATTTCCCATTGTAGGAGAGGGTTAGAATTAGAGCAAAAGGTCCTTGATATAGCAGAATCCTGGATTAATTTATCACATACATTGGTTAATAACTTGTTTAAAAATATTATGAATGATATTAAAAGTTTTGGAAATAGCAGTTACCTCTTTAAAGGACAAAAGTAAGCATTTGGGTGGGGGTAATGTATGTGGTTACAAGAAGAATATATTGACCACATATATGTTGTATTGTGAGAGAAATGAAGATAAAAGGGAAGTTTATGAAAAATAGCAAGTCTATTACACCTTTAATTCTCTTAAAGATAGTTCTGAAGTAAAGGGATTTGGTTAAGCAACAAATATTCACCCTTTATGGTTCATTATCTAAGTTAAACCCTTCAGTCTTCTCAGTATCATGACAAAACTAAAGAAAATAGAGTAATTTTCCCATTCTTTCCTAACTCATATTTTGGAATGAGTTTATTGGTATTGGAGACGCACAAACCTGCTTTTTGGTTTAGTTTCCCAAAAATAAAAGGCATTGTTTGGGTATTCGGAAAATTAAAATAACTTGTTATTAGCATTTATTTATCTTACTTTTGCTTTTCACTTTTTCCTAAATTGTTGATTCAAGATTATGACTTTACCTATAAATCACTCATGCAGTTTTCATTAACTTCTCACTCTTTGGTTCCAAACTTAATCATTCAGCTCCATGTTTAATCATATCTATTATTTATCATCACATCTGATAGCCCATGTCTACATGAGAATATGCTAAACACATTTCTCAATATATTGTCATTTTAACCCAACAAGCAGTGTGACTAAATTTGTTATAGAATTGCAAATGTATTAATAGATGATTTTAGAATTTGCTGTGATTATTTTAAAATGTTCTTGTTGAAAAGCTTCATGAAATAGATTAGCTTGGAATTCATTTTCTGATTAATATGAAACCTACCATCTGCACTCAGGAGACACTAGAGGAAACTAGTAAATTAGAAGTGCTCACAAATAAACAAAAAACTAGTAAATTAGAAGTGTTGACAAGCAAACAAAAAAAAAACAGACTAAGGATACTTCCTTTTCTGGCTATGATAGGATAGTTAAAATCATATTTACATGTCCTATATACAGTGAGAAGATAGACAAAAAGTATGTATAATGATAGTTCTCATACACTGGACAACAGGCAAAGCTGACTGTGATTATGTGAACTCAATGATCAGCCTAACTTTATACCAGAAGAAAAAAAGTGTATGGAACAGAAAGGATGCAAAAGTTCAAAGGATCTAGAAGAATTGCTGAATAAAAAGGACAGAAATTTTGGTTTGGGGAGTCTGAATCAACTAGAAGTTGTTTAAGAGTTCAACAACACAGAGAGTTACTTTGAGTTTCAACTATTTAAATTTGGTTAAATTGCTACCTTCTTGTGATTCTAAACATTTGGATTGAACCACAAGTTACTCAAGTTATTGTTTCTCCTAGTGGCTCAAATAAATGCGTAACTAAAACAAAATGGCAATTATTTGTAAAGAAAGAATGAACCAAAGTAAGAATTAGAAAAAAAAAATTAAAGGTTGGGCTCAGTCTTGCCAACGAGATCACAGACTCTTGGCAATAGATGCCTTGTTCTCAGACCAGTAAGGAATAAAGGGGTAGCCATCAAGTTCAGAGAATTTGCTAGTTAGAAATTTATCCCTAGTCCATATTTTTCCGAATGGTACTGGGGGACGAACCCAGGGTCTGTCACTTGTTCTCTACTGCTTTTTTTTTCTTTTATCTCTAGACAGGTCTCACTAAGCTGCCCAGGCTGGTCTCTGGATCCTCCTGTCTCAACTTCCTATGTAGCTGGGACTACAGGCATGTACCACTGTGCCTGATAACTGTCTTTCTTGTCTTCTGAATGAGAAAAAGTGACAATAGTCTTCATATCCAGTGTGTAGCTAAACACAGAATCGAGCTAAGAAAGAGAACATGTTTCCTCAAGTAATTAGATCTGTGAGGGGAGGAGAATAAAAAGTGAAATAAGTTCCATAGTTTGTGTTTTTATATCTATAGCTTTTATATTACCTGAGATATTTTTGTATACTCTACATAGCTTGGTTAAAGGAAAGTGGTTAGTGGTTTGTTTCAACGAATAGACATTACAATAACATGTTTAAAGCATATTCTATTCTAAATATCATTAAAATTTTCCCTTTTTTGCAGTACTGGGGATTGAACCCAGGGGCATTCTACCTCTGAGTTCCACCCTCAGCCCTATTTTTTATTCTTCATTTTGAAAGAGGGTCTAAGTTGCAGAGGGCCTTACTAAGTAGCTGAGACTGGCCATGAACCTGGATCTTCCTGTCTCAGCCTCCCAAATACTGGGATTACAAGCGTGTGCCACCACGCCCGGCATTTTCCTTTCAAATTGCCTGTCTTTAACAATAGTCCTAGTGGATTCACAAAGGTGACCATAGTGCGGTCTGTCTCATGCATAATAGGCTCCTAAGATTCTTTATTTTGGCCCTGTACACCTTTCTAGACACTGCACGGAAGCACCACAGGGTTACAATAAAATCTGTGTTCAACTTTCCATAGCTCTACTCCTTCCATAGAAAGTGATGATGGTCAAATCAAAGAGCCTATTCGAAAAAAAAAAAGAAAAGAAATAGTAAATACAACAAAATATTAAGGTTGATGGGATGTGGGATTATGATTAATTTTAGTTTTCTTTCATATGTTTTCCAATATTTCTACAAGGGGAGGAGTTATAATTTTGCATAATCAATGAAAATGAATAAACAAACCTAATTAATAAACATAAATTAATAATCAAAAAAGTAAATGAGAATATTTCAGAGAATAAAAAGTCCTGGAAAAAGATAAGATAGAAAGTGGTAAAGACTAGTTGGGCAAAGGCATCAGGAGCTACTTTAGAGAAGGTAGCTGGGGGAGGCAGCAGCAGAGGTGAGGTTTTAGCTGAAACTTGAATGGTCAGAAGGATCTAGATATGGGAAAATAGAGAAACAAGAGTTCCAGTAGCGAGAACAGCAGTGCATAGGTCTGGAGATTAGCAAACCCAGCAGCATAAAGGAATAGAGAAAAGGCCTCTGAGACAGGATCCATGAGGAAGAAGGGGAATGTCATCAAAGATGGAGAGAGGGAGGCAGGGCCAGAGCACAGAGAAGTTTAGACTTATTGTGAGACAAGAAGCCAGAGAAAGTTTTAAATGGGGAGAGATGTGAACCAACTGGTTTTGAAAAGATCATCTGACTTCTATAAGAAGAAAGTTGAGGTGAGAGAGGAGTGGAGATGAGAGTTAAGACATTCCATGTAGGCAGGCAGGCATCTTCAAATAAGAAAAGAATAGAATGCAAGGTGTGTGTGTGTGTGTGTGTGTGTGTGTGTGTATTGGAGGAAGTAGTCTGACTAGGAGTAAAGGAATGTCAACGGACATCAGGACGGGTGGGCACATAAATGTGTGGGATTTTAGACTGGAGTCTGCTGCATAAAGAATCACTTTTTGTAGCTGAGAGGGACATTTCCCTTTTTGTCCTCCTTCAAAAGAGATTAGGGTTTGTAGCCGGGCGTGGTGGCGCACACTTGTAATCCCAGTACTTTGGGAGGCAGAGACCAGAGGATCCGGGTTCGCGGCCAGCCTCAGATCTCTCTCTCTTTCTCTCTCTCTCTCTCTCTCTCTCTCTCTCTCTCTCTTTCTCTCTCTCTCTCTCTCCTTAGTGAGGCCCTCCACAACTTCGTGAGACCCGGTTTCAAAATAAAGTATAAAAAATAGGGCCAGGGGTGTAGCGCGGAGGTAGAACGCCCCTGGGTTCAATCCCGGGTACCAAAAAAAAAAAAAAAAGGAGAGATTAGGGTTTGTGTTCACATCATTATTTCCAATGCTTGATTAACTCTGAAAATTCATACAGAAAAATAACAGTGCAACCAGTTCCTGATTTTGAAATGGGCTAATTATTAAAATCCAGCCCTCTGCAAATCCAGGGCTTTGGAAGGCTAGTGATTCCAGTCAGGTATTTATAACACACATGCATCTGCTTCTCCCTCAATAAGAATAATAGCTGACATTTGTTGGGTTTGGACTGTCCACAAGACATAGTTGTAAGTGCTTATGTGTATTACCTTATTGAATTATTTCATTTTTAATCACAATTTGCCAAGGGGGAAGTAGGCACAGATTGGCTTGTTCAAGGTGAGAGAAAATGAGAAATGGTGCCAGAATTCGAATCCGAGCACTTTGACTTTTTAGGTCATGTTATTAACCACCTTACCTCCCTATGGCTTCATTGGCTGGTGCCATGTTCCAGCAGGAATCTTTAGGGATACGGTTGTAACTGAAGCATGCTGCATATTTAAAAGGGGTCACGTGAGCAGCTCGCTCATGCTCCTGGAAAGGCTTGCTATTCAGTCTGACTCCATTCTGCTGGTTCTCTGTTATGTTATTAAACAGCTCTGTAATCCACTCCATCCCCCAAAAGACTTCGTCCTTAATGAGTGGATGGTAAATGTTTATTGTTGGGTTTATCCAAAAAATTAGATAAAATAAATAAAATATGCTTTCTGAACCTTGCGAGCAAAAGATTCAGTAGACACACAGTTGGTTAATTTTCATTCCATACATTTGTTGGCCCTGCCAGATATCAGCCAAAAAATAAAAGTAACCATGCTAGTAGCATCTATGTGCTTTTCAACAAAGATTTGAGAGCCCTGTCTATACAGAGGTTCATCTTGCAAAAGAATTACTTTCAATAGGCATACTGTGAGAAAGGGTGGTAAGTTATTTAACCCAAATTTTACTAATCTGAATAAATGTATAGAAGTCATGTTGTGATGACTTATGTTTTCTCAGTCATTCCTGAAGTTTGGTAAGCTTCACTTGGGTTTCTTAGTCATTAGTGAGAATTACAGGCTTTCTCCAGCTGTCTTTTGCTTCCTAGTCTAGCCCCATGGTAACTATTCCTATCACATGTTGCCTTGGGAAAAGCAATTCTAGGACCATGCAATTCCACAGTAACTTCTTCTTCCTTCCAAGAGACTAGCTTGTATGTAAATAAATTAGACCACAAGCACTGATCTCATCCAAAGTCCAAATGAAGGGAAAATAATGAACTTTGCTTGCAGTTCTTAAGGCTTGTTGTTTCATCATTTCAGTAAAAAAAAGTGTGTTTTATTAGAACCCTATGAAATAAAAAGGTGTCTGAATTTTTTTAAAAAAAGCCTATTCGAACTGCAGAATAATGAGTAGTGTTCAGATATGGAAGATTATTTTAATTACAATTTTAAAATTCTATGCCACTTTCAGAAGTTTTAAATATTTTTACAACTTTGACAGATTAATCTGATTGAAGGGTGCTCACGTCATTTGTATTTCAAGGTTTTGGGAAGATAACCGTAACTCTGTAAGTGTGGTTGTGTTTTACGATCTGTGACTACGATAGCATATTAACCATAAAAAGTGGTGCATTGTTTAATGTAGATGACTCCTAAGAGAGCTTCTTTTTGTGCTACTGATTTATGCTCCTAAATCAAAGATAAATGTCCTGTGTGAACATTTTATTACACTCATATTCATGTATGATCTTGTCTGAGGAAGCAATAAGAATTATGAAAAAAAAGTGTCCAGCACCAATAATTTCATGCTCTGCTGATACAGAAGGTCAGCATCTACTTTATTTTGACTTTCGATTCAACTGCCATCATGTAACTGTTTTCTGGTGATAAATACTTACATGTTACTTAGATATTTGCTTCTTGTATCTATTTTCTAAGAAAATTCTCATTAATGTTGCATGATTATAAATTAAAATTTAACATTATCTACATAAAAATACACAATAAATAAATTTTGTTTTATCCTTCTGCATATTAAATTTCTACTTAATCTTGTTCATTTGGGGGGGTGGTAATGTTTTCATTTCCCACTTGAGCTCCTCTTCCTTTAACTCCAATAACCAGTCTTTACTCATATCAAGCCATAGAAGCCAGTTCACACCAATCATTATCAAGTGAAACCTAATGCTCTATTGATTTTTCTGATGTCTTTGTTCTGTGCTATCATTTGATGTTGTGTAGGTGTCTGTTTTGCCAAAGCAATGTAAACTGAGTTTTTCCTTTTAAAATTATTTGTGACATCTGCATTCTCTATATTTGCATTTTCTATATTTGTGGATTGAAGGATTCTTTTTTACTAATATATGGGCATATTTTAATGACTCTTTAACATGGGTTACCTTTTAAAGTAAACCAACTGCTGTGTTCTAGTTACAATATTTTTTATTTTTCTTTCTAGAATGCTTTCATTTACATTTCTGATATTTGTGTACTTTTACTGGAATAATCATAAGTATTATATGCATACATAGATGTATATCCAAATGAATATGTAAATGACAATGATAAAAATATAGAGGGACTATCCATATATAAATATATATATACATATATATATATATATATATGCTATGTCCACATTGCCAACAACACTGGAATATCTTGTTTATGTCACTTGATATTGACTTATTTATCACATCTAAAAATAATCTTTATATTTATGTTTGTTATTCCGTGCTTAGTACCTGTAAGTAGCACACATGTATTGTAGAGTCTATTTTTCCTGTTGTTGGAATTTCAATATATGACATAGTAATCTATGATATTTTACAACTTGCTCAATTTATTCAACACTATGTTCCTGAAATTTATTCATATTGTTGTGACAACCAAAATTCATTTGCTTATTACTGCTATTTAGTATTTAATTATCTGAATATTTCATTATTCATTTCTCTATTTTTTATAAATATTTGAGTTGTTCTAGTAGTTTCAAATATTGAATGTTGTAATGAACATTTGGTTCCTCCCCACTCTGATATGTCAGTATTAACATGAGGTATATTAAAATGAGCCAGTGATAAAAAGTATCAATGCAAATTACATGGAGATAGAAATTTTTATTGAAAATGTTATATTTTTACAAATGAAAATGAAAAAAACATGTCTTTGGAAATGTTAATATATCCAGAAGTGTGACATCATGTTTTATCAAACACGCACACACACACACACACACACATAGAATTCTTAGGTCTGCATCTTCCCTAATGCTTACTATGGAAAACACTAATTTACTTCTCTTCTGTTGAGTTTTAAATAGAATTTCTTTATGGCTTTAATTTGCATTTTTCTCTTAACAATGAGGTTCAGCAAAAATAATTTTATTTTAAATTAATTTTATTTTAATAAAAATTAATTTATATGTCTGAAGAAATTTTAGTATCTACTTTATTATTGAAATATTTTATTTGAATAACAAAATAGCCCATGATTCAAAATGAAGAATAGAATATCATCTTTGATTAATTTCTATTAAAGGAAAAGCAATTTTTCCATCTTCTTTGAAATAAATTAACTGGATACCTTAATGATAATTTGAACATAAATTACAAATTTAGTCCATTTTTATTATATTCTAAAATATAGAGTAAAAATAAAGATGATTTTTAATTTAATTAAATAGAAGACCGAGTTATATTGTTTAAATTAGAAAAGCTGAATCCAGAGAAATCACTATTTTTATGAATTTATTTGAAAGGACATTAGTAATGAGGTAATGACATTAGAAGAGTTGAGTCACTACAATTTTCTATGTGAAATACTCTCAAGTTCTTTTTTCCGAGTTCTTTTTATCTTTTTTTGATTTCTTTTTTCATTCACTTTTTAAAGTGTCTTACAGTTTCATTCCTCTAAAATAAGGCATTAATGGAAATTCCATTAAGTACTGCTTACTGTTTAATAGGTGATTTCTTATAATGCTGAAAGTAATGAGATTGCCAATCAACAAAATATATGGTATACTAAAATGTGCAAATGAAATGAGACTATCAGTTCAAAACCCATGGCCTTGGGATCTTTGATTGTAAAGATCTCATTTTCAGAAATGAAATTGAAAAAAAATGCGTTGGAAAATGTTAGTAAATCCAAATGTGCTATATCATGTTTGTTAAATCAGGAAAACCCTTCATATATAATTTGGTAATCTGAAAAACAACACATCTTAGCACATGGAATTGATTCTTTTATAAAAGTCTTTTATAAAATTGTACATACTGAGATATATTTCTCAGAATTTTATCATAATATATAAATAATAATTTAAATAGTTTCTTACTATTATGAGTTACCTATATTGTATATCAAAGTACCTCAAAGTTAGGTGGGTTAAATTGACAATTAACCTTTATTATTTCACAGTTCCTATAAATTAGGAATTCAAAGGGGGCTAAGCAGATATTTCTGGCTTAAGGTATCTCATAGTTCTAAGTGTTAGCCATTGTTGCCATCAACCTAAGGACCAACTGGACCTGGAGGGTCTGGATCAACGTGATTCACAACCTTAGCTAGGGAGCTGGTGCACAGCTATTGCTAGGGGTCGACAGTTGCTAGGGGTCAGCATAAATCACTCCATTATTCACTTTGCATGTCCTCATAATTGGGCAATTGATTGATCCAAGGCTTGTGATCCATACAAAATATGCTTGAAGATGCCACATTCTTTTTTTGTTTTGTTTTTTGCGGTACCGGGGATTGAACCCAGAGGTGTTCTACCTCCGAGCTACACCCCCGGTCCTATTTTTTGTGCTTTATTTTGAAACTGGGTATCGTGAAATTGCGGAGGGCCTCACCGAGTAGTTGAGGCTGGCCACAAACCCGGATCCTCGGGTCTCAGCCTCCCAAGTACTGGGATTACAAGTGTGCGCCACCATGCCTGGCCCACATTCTTAATAATTGAGGTTTAGAAGTCATACATCTTCACTTATGCTATATATATCTCTCACACAGACCAACAGATATGTGGGGGGGACCTTCATAAAATTGGAATAACAGAAGTTGAGGTTCATTGGGAGCTATCTTGGAAGTTGTCTACCATATGATTTTCAAAGTTGCATTTATTAGAGTTCTCAAGAGAAACAGACCAAGAGATCGATACATCTGTATATCTATATCTATTTTATCTATGTAGATGTATGTGTATGCATATATATATGCATATATCATATATACGTATATATCCACACTTATGTGTGTTTCTGTGTATATGGATGGAGATTTATTATCAGAATTGGCTCATATAATTATGGGGACCATAATCTGCCTTCTGCTAGCTGGAGAACCAAGAGAACAAGTGTGTAATTCAGTGAGAATTTAAATGCCTGAGAAATGAGCGTCAATGCCTGAAGGCTTCTGCCTTCTATCCTACCTCAAGAAGAGAGGGACACAATTTACCCTTTTTCATATTTTTGGTCTGTACAATTCTCCAACAGATTGAATGGTGCTCACCCACATTACCGAGAGCAGATTTTTACTCAGTACACTGAATCAAATCCTAATCTCTTCTGAAAGCACTCTCACAAACACAAGCCAAAATAATATTTAACTGCATATCTAGATATCCCTTGACCCAGTCAAATTGATACACAAATTAACCATCACACCGTATATTCTTATTTTCCTCTCACTCTATAGTATTAACATTAAAAACTTTAAAATCCTTCTTACTAAAACTGTATGCTACTCAATTATTTTTATTATAATACAGAAAAGTTTCAGCGAATTAGGAAAATTTATGTTAAAAGAAGGGACAAGATATAGTCCCCAAGGACATACCAACAACAATCTACTTCCTCCAAGCATACCCCACGTGCCTAAATCAACACCACTTCCCAATGGTCCATTCAGCTATCAATGGATTAACCCACTGATTAACCCACTGATGAGGTCAGAGCCCTCATTATTTAATCACTTCCCCCAAAACCCCATCTTAACATGGTTTGAACTGGCTCTTGCAAAATTTTATTTTCCTAGTGCTCAGCATTGAAATTTCTTTATAGTAGAATAACAACAATTCATCATTATACCTTGTGGTAGTCATGAACATCATTCTAAACATTGCTGCTCTGGGGACTAACCTTCACACATGAGCTTTTTGGGGAAATTTCAGATTCAAACTATAATATCTAGAAAAACATTGTTTCTTACATCAAAAATATATACATATATATCATATATATATACATCAAATATATATATACATCAAATATATATATTCTTAGATCTTCATTTGAAATAAAACAAATATTTGGAATTTTAAAGGCAAAAGCTAATTACTAGTCATTAGAATATTATTGTCATAATTTTAGTTGAATGAGTGATCTTAATCTATAGATTATTCAACATTTAAAAGTAAAAGGATTTCAAGATATTAGTTACACATCAGATGAGCATCATGATTCATAATAGCATAAATTATAAAGTGCTATGCAAATGGATAATCTATTTTGTTCTAGTGAATTTTATATTATTCTATTATGATGATGATTATACAGATTAAAGTTTAGGTTCCTGAAACATGAGCATGTGTAGTCAAAGGCAAATTTCTAGTCCCTGGGAAAATGTATTCATTTTACTGTGACATAATTCAAAATAAAACACATTTTTTATTATTCACTTGGTTTCATATTCATATCTATGAAAATATAAAATGTATTAATATTTTCATAGTAAATAGAAGAGTTGTGAATTTCCTTGATGTTTTCGAAGTACTGAGAAAGTGTTATGCAATTCACACCCATTTTATCTTCAGTTATTTAGAGTAATAGAAAAAAAAGTATGGAATGGCATTTTGCACATCAGAGCTAGCTGACAGAATACACAATTAGGCTTGATTCATAGCATTTATTAAAATTTCCATTTAATTGCTAATTAGTCTGTATAGATTTGTAAATGTAGAAACTGGCACTTGCATAATTTTTTCCCTAATGCTCAGCTCAGCAGAGAGCGTTGAGAATTCAGTAAAGTAGAATCACAGCAATTCTTCATTATGCCTGTAGTAGTCATGAAAATAATTATGGATTCACTAGTCCATTTATTTTCTTAACCTTTTTGTGTTGATTTCTTACCCTCTTCCCCTTAGCTCCAACATGATATGTGGAGAAAATTACAGAATATCAAATCTAGAAACACAGTGTAAGTCAATCTCTTCATTTTACAAAATAGGAGACCAACATTCAGAGAAACTGACTGCTATATATTCTCCACATCTTTTACATCTGAATTAATAAAATTATAACAGAAATGAAACTTTTGTGCATTTTAAAGTTGCTATTGTTAATACATTAAGTCTGATTTATTTTCTTTCTTATCCCAGTTAATTGGCCAGTAAGCAAAATTCAGAACATTTATTGTTAGTTCAACAGAAATTTAAATAAGATGTTTTCTCCTTCCTTCCTCCTTTCCTTTCCTTTCCTTTCCTTTTTCTTCCTTCTTTCTTTCCTTTCTTTTGATCTAAAATTTCAATTTTTAGGGATTGAATCATGCTCGTTCAGTTTAAGATCTTTGACTTATTAATGAATAAGGACAAAACTTCCAAGATATTGAAATATCATAGCCAAACCCCAAATGTCTAAAAGGTGATACAGTTCTGCTTTAGTATTACCTGGGTAATGTTTCAGATGACCTAGCCATTCCTGTTAGTATAGCAAAGGAATGAAATGTGGTTAAGTCTGTGGACTTCGGAGACTGAAAGAACAGGATTGAAATTCTGTCTCTTTTTCCACTATCTATGATCTTGAGTAAGTTATTTAATTACTATATTCTCAGTTTATTCATGTGTAAAATGAGAGAAAACAATAGTATTTTTTTCATAAAACTATTATGATGCTTAAATTAGATAATTTATGTAAAGCTTTAAAGTACTATCTGGAATTTAGTAACAACTTCAAAAATGTTAGCTATTACAATATATGATATCCTTATTATAATATTATTTTTCAACAGTTACTTGACTTTTCTTATCTATGTACCCATCATGTACATGTATTTATCATCATTACTTACCAATATGTAAAAACATTTATGCATACATTCTTGCCCCTATATGCAAAAATGGAGAGTAAACATCTATTTTTAATCTTAAAGTAATTTTGTGTTTTATTATGGAATAAAAGATTCATAGTTCCCTGGAAGGGAGCATTTTAAAACTAAGACACCAACTCTCATCATATACAAAAACTTTATATTAAATAATAATGACCAAGATAGATTATTTTATGGTTTAAATTTTAAACATACCCCCAAAACTCATGTGTTTGAGACTTGGTTTCCAAGGCAGCGATGATCAGAGGTGAGACTTTTGGGTTGTCTCTGATCTCAAAAATGGTTTATGGAATCTTTGTTTAACGGGTTGGGGGAAGGCATTGTTATAAAAATGACTTCTCCAACACAGAGACTGCATAAAAAGCTTCACACAGTCTCACAGCCCATGGAGATACAATTACAAAATGTCTCCCTTAATAGAGAAAAACAAACTGGAAAGTGACAACTTAGCGATGTCACTTGTGCTGTGATATCCAGGACAGACCACTGTCCAGGGTGAGGCCTTTAGGGAGGTCTATTAAAACAAGAATACTTCAGTAGACTAGAACTCGAAATTCAGGGCACTGTGGACATGTTACTGAAGGAAATAGAAAACTATCTTATAAGCAAAACAGTCACAAAGAACTTTAGCAGAGATGGGTATGCACACTGCATACCAGCTAGCACAGACAAGAGCTACACAGGGTTGGTGCAAAGCACGTGCCTGAAAAACCGTATGTGCAAAAGAGCTGTCTGCAAACAAGGTGAGGTGAATGTTCAGAACCTGTGTCCCAGCACCGCCTTGCTCTGAATGCTGGTAATACCAGATGTGTGCTCGGCAGAGGGGTGTTGCCAAAGTGCGTGCGTGTGTGTGTGTGTGTGTGTGTGTGTGTGTGTGTTTGTGTGTGAGTGTGTGTGTCCTTTGCATGGCCGGGCATGGCTGCCTTCCTCAGGCATCAGCAGGACATTGGTTGAATAGTTAAAATGCTTCCAAACTGGAACTCTGCATTTTGCATCTTACTTTTAAAGCTCCTGTAAGTAAAATAGTTATTGGCTTTATTAAAAATATATATTTAATAAAAAGTGATTTCCTCTCTTTGCTTCCTGGTGGCAATAAGATGAACACCTTTTCTTCACCATGTGCTCACCTGCCATAATGTTCTGCTTCCTCATAGGCGGAAAAGCATGAAGCCAAGGAACCATGGATTAAAACATCTGCAACTGTGTTCCAAAAATAAGGTTTTCTCACTTTAAGTTATCTCAGGTATTTTTCAATAGAAATGGAAAGCTGACTAACACAGCTGCCAAGTTCCAACTTAAAAAGGTTTTATATGTGATATATTCTCTCATGCTCCTTTTGAATAATTGCCCAGGTCCTAGGAAGAATACCAACTTACAAGACTTCTCACCAAGTTCCTATACAGCTCAACCTCCTTGTGTTTAGTATTGACTGTAGTTGTCTTAGAATTGAGTTGTTTGTTCCCTTTTATTTAAGAATTTGCACCAACACTGATTTTATATTCTTGGTCCTCTGTTTATCCAAGTATTCCATACCATTGACTGTTTTACCTTAATAAAATCCTGTGGGGAAGTACAATAGTAATATTTCTCAGGATCACTGCTGGTAGAAGATAGAATCAATGTTTACACCTTTATCAATTTGTTTTTCTTAGGAATAATTATAATGATGATAATAGAAATTTTAACTAATATCTACTTTTACTATGTTAGAAAAGATTTTTGCATAGTTTTTTTCATTGAACTCTCTCAAAAAACATATGAATGAGATAGCTATTAAAATTCCTACTTTTAGTAGTGGAAGCTGTGATGGAGAAAGATTGATTGCCCAAGATCAAAGAACTTAGACATACTTTCATAGCATTTTGCATTCAATCTCTATAGTGCTTTCAATGTAATTTGCAGCCAATGTATCTTAAGGAATTGTCTAAACTATGAAGCAATTATTTGAAAAACTGAACCCTTAAAATTATAGTCTATATTTTCTATTTTCCCACATATAATAGATGTGTCTAGTTGTTATCACATATCAATATCTCAGACTACTAAATAAATTCAAGTATTTTTCATAAACCTATCTAACACTTTCCTCTTCTATTAATTTCCTGCTGTGATATTTTGGAAATATCCATCTTGAAATTATTTTCATATCTCTTTTTTTTTTTTTTTGCGGTACCGGGGATTGAACGCAGGGGCGTTCTAACTCCGCGCTACGCCCCCGGCCCTGTTTTTTATACTTTATTTTGAAACCGGGTCTCACGAAGTTGCGGAGGGCCTCACTAGGTAGACAGAGAGAGAGAGACAGGGAGAGAGAGAGAGAGAGAGAGAGAGAGGTGAGGCTAGCCACGAACCCAGATCCTCCGGTCTCCGCCTCCCAAAGTACTGGGATTACAAGCGTGCGCCACCATGCCCGGCTTATTTTCATATCTCTATGTATGATTATACTAAGATTAGACGATGTGGGTACTAGAGACTGATAGACTACTATTGTGTATTTAAGTTGAAAAAATATATAATTTGTAAGCCAATTTGGCTTCATCTATAAATTTGAAAATATACACATTTGTAAACCAGAATTTATATGTCTAGGAATATGCCTAGAAATGCATATGTGAATAAGAAGACATAAAAATGATTGCAGGTATTAATATACATGTGAAAAAGAGAGACACCTTAAATATTCATCAAAATGATCTTCTCTGTTTTTGAAATGAGGTTTTTATCCAAGCACCAACTCCTCACTGGGTACCTGTCACTGTTCTTTCTCCACTGAGGGAAAAATAAAGTTTTAGCCTACTCAGTTTGAGAATAGTAGATTCACTAAGAGTTATATACTTATATATGTCATAAAGCAACACTATAAAATAATGTAAAATGTATGAAAGGTAAACTCATTAATATGAATAAAATATAAAGTCAAAAGTGAATAAAAACAGCTTGATATCAGATGTAAAAAGTTTAAAAATAAGGAAATCAGTACAATATGTTGTTTTAGAAATGAATATATAAATTATATTACTTCAATAGCAGATCTATGAGCCGGGCATGGTGGTGCACACTTGTAATGCTAGTACTTGGGAGGCTGAGAAAGGAGGATCACAGGTTCGTGGCCAGCCTCAGCTACTTAGTGAGGCCCCCATAACTTAGTGAGACCCTGTTTCAAAATAGAGAATAAAAAATAGGGCTGGAGGTGTAGCCAGGAGGTAGAATGCCCCTGGGTTCCATCCCCAGTACCGCAAAAACCCAAAACAATCAAACAAACAAAAATAGCAGGTCTACAAAGTATAAAAAGGAAGAGTGGTGGGTGCATATGTTATTTATGTTTTTAGTTTTCCTAAATGCAGTACTCAGGAAAATTTAAATATCCATTTCTCTCAGTGCCTCTCCTTATAAAATGAGTGCCATTTACTAGGTAATCTCTAATATTTGTTCTGGCTTTATACACAATATCTACATTTTCTTGAAGGAATAATAGGCTTAACTTGAAAGAAGGATTAAAGTCTTATCTTCTTAATGAACATAAAGTCATTTGTACTGAGTAATGATTTTTGGTATAAGGGTTGAATTGTCTACAAGTGGGATGAGGAGAAAGAGAGATACATAGATATTGCATAGTTTCAAATTATTAACTCATTAAGTTGTACTAGTTGTAAAAGTTCAAACGAAGAAACACATAGAATAAATACCTAGAAAAGAACTATATAGAAAGTGAATTATTAACTTTAAGAAATTTTCAAACCATTTTCTAATGTTCTATTTTAATTCTCCCACTAACTGTCTGAGAGGTCTGATTCTTCCACATCCTCTCTAACATTTGCCATGTTCAGTCTTTAGTTTTTGTCATAGTTTACTCATTTATTGGTGCATTGTAATCATACATCTTGATGAGTTTCAGGATATATGTGTGTATTGCTTCTTATTATGCTTTTAAATTATTTCATAATAATCCATTCAATTGGGCAATTTTACGTGTGCTTTTTTGCCATCTATACACTTTCTTAGGTATAGTGCCCATTCAAATTATTTTCTCATCTTTTAAAAGGGACTTTGGTTTTAGAATAGTTTTAAATTTTCACAAAGATCAAAAATATGATTCAGAGAATACACATTAACTTCAAATTCAGTTTCCTATATTAATAACATCTTACATTAGAAAGTAAATATGCCTATAATCCCAGCTGCTTGGAAGTCTGAGGCAGGAGGATGACAGCTTGAGCATTTTAGAGAGACACTATCTCAAAAATAAAAATAAATAAATAAATAAAGGCTGGGGATATAGCTCAATGGTAGATTCCATTCCTAGCAATGGGGAAAAAAGCCCCTAGGGCTTCTTTTTTTTACTATCAGTCAAGTTCATACTCAACCTCTAACCTGTAACCTTTGGTCAAATTATATTAAAGTGTTCCTATTTGTTTAGGCTCCAGTGGATCATTCTACAAATAAGAAAACCTCAGTTGTAACTCTCTATATGCCAATTTCTCCAGATTTTGAAATTTGCTGTGTGACCTCAGTTCTTTGACAGGTACATAGTTTTCTGATAGGCCCATAGCTAGAGAGCAGATCTTTTCTGGCGGTACCGGGGATTGAGCTCAGGGGCGTTCTACCTCCGCGCTACACCCCGGGCCCTATTTTTTTATACTTTATTTTGAAACCGGGTCTCACGAAGTTGCGGAGGGCCTCACTAAGTAGAGAGAGAGAGAGAGAGAGAGAGAGAGAGAGCTACAGGGAGAGAGAGAGAGAGAGAGAGAGAGAGCTGAGGCTGGCCGTGAACCTGGATCCTCCGGTCTCCGCCTCCCGAAGTACTGGGATTACAAGCGTGCACCACCACGCCCGGCAAGAGCAGATCTTTTAAATGGGAATGTATTGTCAGTATTTAACTGCACATAACGCATATTTGATCATTTCTATAAGTAAGCCTTTGGCTATTTCAAGTGGTTCAGAAAGTAATTACCTAATATATAAATTATTGCATACATATTTCAATTTGGAATCTGTGATATATGTGAGAAAATGTGACCCAGTGTTTAGTATTAGGAACTTTAGTGTGGGAAAGACCTGAACTTTAATACTGAATCAAATCTTTGGGAAGACTTTTCATTTCAAACAAAAATAATAATAACTACCTCATGGAATCTATGTAAAAATAAATAATGTTTATATTTATTATAGTATATATCTCATAAGAAATATTTCATGAATTATAATTATTATTCATCCTGATTTATGGTTAAGACAGAAGATCTATAAGGTCTTGTCAACATATCTGAAAAAAGCAAACAAAAGAAAAATAGAATAATGTATATTATTCTCCATCTAGAGAATAAAATAAAGCATGCAGAAAAGAGCAAGTAAATAAAAGAACAAGACAGAAGATAGTAAAAGTTTTTAAATGAATCCTTTAGGGTAACATGAGGAGAAATACATTTCATCATGTTGGGGTAAAGTAAGAAAAGCCTCTACAAATCAATATATTTGAAAGTACTGAGGATATTGCAGAACTTCCACAGATGAACACAGGATAGCTGTGTTAACAAAGGTGTAATCAATGGATCTTATTCAGGAAAACAGCAAATAATGCAGAGCATCTAGAGAATAGAATTCTTGTTGATGTGCAAAGAATATAAATAAAAGCTAGACCTTTTCCATAGGTAAAATACACGTAATTTAGTAAGCTATCTATTTATTTTATAATGAGAAAGTGACATTAAAAAGACAGAAGCAAATATTTAAATATTCATATTTTGCACAGATTTAAATTTAGTTTTTAATTATCCAGGAAGATAAAAAAGTAAATAATCTGAGAAAGGAATTATTGTAACTAATGGTATAAATGTAAGCAACTAAGTAAGAGAAGATATACAGGTAAAAAAATTGGTGAGGATTTAGAAGACATTGATAGTTATCAGAAGCCCAAAAGAGGAATGGTAATCTCCTATTGAATGTCTTTTTTCAATTTCCCTTGATAAGTAGTTCATAGTTACGTGCGAAGCCAAAGGCATAGAAATTTCAAAGCAAATAATAGCACACACCAAATTCAAATTTTATATGACATGATTAAATATTAAAGTAATAATTGATAGTTGTGTTATTCAGCTTTTCATCACTGTGGCCAAAATGCTTGATAAGTACAACTTAGAGGAGGAAAGAGGGATGCTAGTTCATGGTTTCAGAGGATTCAGTACATGGTTGATGAACTGCATTGGGCAGATCATCATGGTAGAAGGATGTGGCAGAGGAAAACTGCTCATTTCATGGAAGCCAAGAAGCAGTGGGAAAGAGAGAGAGAGAAGATAACGCTTCCACGGCACACCCACAATGGCCTACTTCTTCCAACTAAGTCCCACCTCCCAGGAATCTATGCAGTCATCAACGGATTAATCCACTGATGAAATTAGAACGCTTATGATTGATCCAATCACTTCCTCAAAGCTCTACCTTTGAACACATGAGACTTTGGGGGTCACTCCAGATCTAAACCATAACAAAAGTGGTGCCAATTTCTTGAGAGAGTAAGCAGTTAAAGTTGTTTTCAAAACAAGGTTGAATATTTATTTTGTACTTAATATTCTTAGTTTTGAATATTTCTAAATTGATTATACAAAACAAACACTTGGGACAGCATATGGACTTATTAATGAGAAGTATTCATAGTAGCCATCAGCCATTTTAATACAACTCCAGAAAAGTCATAAAAGCAGATAGAATTTTAAAGATGTATTTGACCATTCTTTATCTGATGACTCACTCATATGAGTTGTTTCTCTGTGAAACTCAGTTTAAAGTGTCTCTAATAATGCTTCTCTTATGCCTGTCTCATAATTTTCATGATAAATTCTTACCTAAACTAGTAAAGTAGAAATATATATATGTATAGTTTAAAAATTGTTTGATTTTTATAAGAACATAATTATATATACTTCTATGTAGAAAGGAAGTCAAAAGATTAAGCAAATTATGATTTTATCCATATCAGTCTTTGTCAGCAATGTCTGCTGTCTGCCCCATATGTACACTATGTGAATAGATATCATATTCCTGTTAATGGTGACCATTGCATGCTATGTTATGGATCATTTAAAACAATTTCCCAAACTAATGATATTTTTAGGGGAATATATACTTTAGAAGAAGGATAAAAATCAAACTAGAGCAAATAAACATGAGCTGATTCTAAACTGTGTGGCTATTTGTTTTCTCAAATCATGCCCAGGGATACACATTTTATTAAGTAAAAGTTTTTTTACATAAAATTTGGCTGTTTAAGCATGCTGCTGAGCAAAGTTTGTGAACAAAAGACAAGAATATATAAAATTTTTGGTAGTAAAGCCAGGGGTTAAAGGAGAATCACCAGATGGATTCATAAAGAGTCTACTTTCACCACAGCTCAGTAAGCATGATTGCTGCTGTCTGGGCCAAAGATTCATTTTGTTTTCACTCTTGCTTTCTTTGCCAGTGGGGAAACCTAAGTAATGTCGCTGTCTTTTCAGTCATCCTTATCATAAACGATCACTCTGTATGGCATGTGTTAATTATTCCAGCAGTCTCTTTTTCTCTCTATTAGATTAATAGTTGCCAATTATGTATCCCCTCTCCTGCACTGCTATTGTGTACACATTTTCTAATTCTCTTCATTACACCAGTGAGTATCTATAATTATGGTTGTAAGTTATCCATCTATCTTTTCAAGGACAGTGAGCAATGTAATACTGTGAGGGCCTGGAGTGTGTGTGTGTGTGTGTGTGTGTGTGTGTGTGTGTGTATGAAAGAGAGAGAGGGAGAGATAAAGGGAGAGAGACAGAGAGAACATTTTGGATAAATTTAATCCACAAGAATTAGAAAGTCAAAGATCAAGTTTGCTTCATACATGAATATATTTATTTTATTTACAAAAAAGAAAAAATAAATCACAAGCCCAGTCTCATTGTAAGCACCAGGTCTAACTATTGAAGAAGTAAATAATCTCTTGTTCAAATATTTTCTTTCACCTAGTAGCAGATCCAAATTCCTCATTCTACTTGAATAATTGAAGAATTAATAATAATCTAAATGCCGTGAGGAGGCTATATGATATAATTTTAACTAGAATTCACACCATATTGCAAAATTTCATTACACAAATTGGAAGATTGGTAGGGACAAAAGGAGAGTGAGGACATGGGTAATTTTCAGCAGTAGGAATGGTAACCCTCAAGAGGACAGTGGCAGAAAACAGAGGTGACAAGTTTGGAATATGCCCCCTGACTATCCCCAAGATGATTTTGTTTCTAAGCTTCTCCAGTTGTAATACAATTATCAGAAGGCTGAATAAAGATAAAGAAGTGGGAAAAGACCTTCTTAATGCATGTACTTCTCTAAAACATTAAAAACTAGTTTCAAGGCAAACTTAGCAGTCACAGTCTCAAGCCACAACCTGTACATTTGGAAGCGTGAGGCTGTTGCTCACATTTTCTGAACCTCTTTCCTCTTGTTTATGAGCAGAGTACCACGGAGTACCAGTGAGCCACCAGATCCAACCTTGATGAGTCATGTGGTAGATTTTCAGATGCTTCACCAGTGAGGGTTCTAACCTTTAATTTCCTTGAGAAGGAGAAAGATGCATGATCCCCTTCCCAGACTACTTAACCTGTGAATTTCTCTTCATGTAAATCCTCATTTCTACAAATTATGCATGGTCTCATCAGCGAGAAAATTGATTAATCCAATTCTACCTTCTTCATCTTTTGTGTATCTATTAGCACTAAGAATATTGTAAATGCTTATCTATGTATATCTGAATATATCCTTAAACAATAAACTGCTAGAGATTAGAAATATATTGAAATTATTTACAGCCTCTGTCTATAGCATAGCTTTGGATCACAGTTCTTGTTCAATAAGAACAAAATTGCAATGCATCTTTTAATGATTAGTATCAATCAGAATGTATTTTTGAGCATCTATTACCCACTGCATACTGTGCTAGAAGCTGCTGTTACAATCTAAAGTTAGAATCGTTGCCCTTAGGCAGTATAAGGGTTAGTAGCAAATGATTAAAGAAAAAAACAGCTAATACACATATATACATAATTAGTGGATTAATGTTATTATAGCACTAGATGTATGTACATTGTAGGTATATGCAAACATACTTCTCAGTATTTGAAACTGTGTTTGATAATTAAATCACCATATAAGGATTCTATCTAGTTTTGTTAATGGTGTATTATTCTCTTTAACAGGTATGCAATGAAATCAGCATTGTTAAAATTAAATGATTCAAAATAATACATATAAAACAAATGTATAAAAATAAAAAAGCATTTAAAATTAAATTTTATTATTGCATGATATTGTCTAAAACTAGCTAAGCAAATCTTTATCATATGTTTATAATAATTATGGATATTTATTGTGTGTATTTCATATTTTGTATTGGACAAACATGTATTTCCTCAAAACAGTCCTCATTGGTTTCTATTCCTGTAAAACACATCACCACAGACTGTGGCTTAAAAGAGCATGCATATATTATCTCAGGTTATGCTGGTTTAGGTTTCTGGGTACCACTCAGAAAAGTTCTCTATTTGAGATCAAGACTAAGAACAAGTACTATCAGGGCTGTGTTCTCATCTAGACCCTTGAATAGAGGAGTCTACTCACTGAGGTTTTGGCAGAATTCTTCTCCATGCAACTGCAGAATGAGAATCTTTCCTTCATGCTAACTTCTGGGTGGAGGCTGAACTTAAGTTCTAGAGGCTGTCATATGGGCCTCCTTTCTCTGCAAGGAAGAAAGTCTCCAAAGAGTGTCTACTAGCAAAATTGTGTCTTTAAGTATCGTGTAATCACTAGGGTGACATGCATCACCTTTGTTGTATTCTATTGGTCGGAACCAAGTAGCATATCCTATCCATACTCAAAGAGATATGGTTATCCTGAGGTCTGAACAGCAGGAGGTAAAGACCAAAGAGGATCACCATAAATCATTTTCATCCTGCATTATACATAGATAGACCCCAATTTATGATGATGGTAGTAAAAACACTAGATTTGATATCCATTTCTGACCCTGACTCCTTCATAGCGACCATTTCCTCCTTCCTTTCAGCCATCATATTTCCTTCCATGACATAATCACTCTGAGCCACAGCTTTACACATGCCTCTCTGATCAAACTGCAAATCTATAAAGTCTCTCTACTTTACTTTACACTCCTGAAATTTGGTGTAGAGTTCACTGAATGAAGACATAACTATCCATAATGCAGTTTGCATATTTTGCTGTTTTGATATTTCCTATACCAGTTTACTTAGTCCATCATCTTCAAATTCAGCCTCACACAAAGTTTCAGGACATGAATAAAATGCAGAGTTTTTAAGTTATTTGCCAAGGTGTAATACATATGGCTTCTACTCCATTTCCCTATGGAGTCCTTTTTCCATCTAACCACATTCTAGCCCTTCCAATTTCCTCTCGCAAACCAGTTCCAAAGAGTCACAATCCACATGGTCAGACATATATAGCAGCAATCCCACTTCCCTGGTACCAATTTCTGTTCCAGTCAGCATTCTCACAGCCATGATCTAAAGACCTGACCATCTAACTTAGAGGAAGGAAGATTTATTTTCTTACGGTTTCAGGTTTAGTCCATATGAAGCCAGGGATTGATGATCTCAGTGCATTGCAGCAGGAGGCAGAAAGAGGGAAAGCATTTGGGCTGTGCTTCTTACGTCATGGAAACCAGAAGCAAGAGAGAGAAAGCAGGGGGAGGAGGAACCATATATAATGCCCAAGGCTGAACCCTCAGGGATCCCCCCTCCACTACCAGCCACATAAATCCATTATAATGGATTTATCCACTACTGGGATTACAACCCTCAAGACTCAATTATATCAACTCCAAACATTAATAAATGAACTCTTAAGGGGACATTTCATATCTAACTATAACAAAAGATGTCAGGGAAGAATCTTCCCTCCAGATTTCAAAGGAAGGCCTGGGAAACCAGGTAACATGTGGCAGCGTCGGAATCCCTACAAGCAGGCTCAAATAGGGTAATACGTGAAGCTGTGAGGGTGAAGCCAAGGTTGCAGGAAAAAACACTGAGATTGAGTATAAGAAAGGAAAGCAATCTTTGTATTGAAGTTACAAGATCACATACAAACTGGCAGGCTTCCATTTTGTAACTGTAGCATAGGTATCCATTTTGTAAATTTTGTACACGTGTCTATATGTTTCACGTTTCTCCTTTTGTGAAATATGCCCAGTGAAAACTAGTCAACCAGATTAGATTGTAAAAGCCAAATTCCATCCAGTGGGGGAACAGTGTAGTGGCCTTTGCATTAGGGAATAAAAGGCTGAGCGGACGGCCCACCCAGTGTGCCTGTACCCTTCTGAGCAGAAGTAAATTGCTTACCGAGTTACTTTTGTTTTCATGAGTTTTTTTTTCAGCCTCCCTAAAATCTGTTTCTAACATTTAGAAATGCCAGAAATGTGGAACAATCAAAAGGAAAGGTTAAAGCCGGGCATGGTGGCGCACGCTTGTAATCCCAGTACTTTGGGAGGCAGAGACTGGAGGATCCAGGTTCGCGGCCAGCCTCAGCGCTCTCTCTCTCTCTCTCTCTCTCTCTCTCTCCTTAGTGAGGCCCTCCGCAACTTCGTGAGACCCGGTTTCAAAATAAAGTATAAAAAATAGGGCCGGGGGCGTAGCACGGAGGTAGAACACCCCTGCGTTCAATCCCCGGTACCGCATAAAAAAAAAAAAAAAAAAAAGGAAAGGTTATAAGCCATAAGCCATGGAGCCAAGCTTGAAGAGCCAGTATTCCACTCATTGCAATGAACCAGATGGGATGCCAAGGTACACTGGAGATCCCATCTCACCACCATATGCCTCAGAAGCCAGAAATGGAGCCACAGGATTAAATGCTTGCCCTGCTGGATTCTGTTTTGGTCTCATTACTCCTTTCTGTGGCCCTATCCCTCCCTTTTGGAATGCAAATATTTACTTTGTACCATTGTACATTGGATGTATGTAACTTGCTTTTTATTTTGATTTTCATTGTCTTTTACAGGGACTCACAAGATTTCAATTTGAGTCTCAGAGGAGACTTTGAACTTTGAAGTTTTGAGTGATGCTGGAAATTTTAAGATTTGGGGAACTCTTAGAAATTGACTAAATGTATTTTGCATTCTGAACTGGGCATGAGCTGTTCAGGGGCCAGGGCAGAATGTTATGGTCAGATATAGAATGCCTGCTGAAGAGCTCATGTATTAATGTTCAGGGTTGATGTGGTTTGGTCATGGGGGTTTTAATCTCACCATTGGTGGTGGCCAGGGCTGGTAAAATGTGGCTGGAGTAGATGAAATCCAGGATTTGCAGCCTTGGGGATTCTATGTGAGTCTCCCTCCCCTCACCCTGCTCTCTTGCATCAAGCCTCCATGATGTGAGGAGTAGAGCCCATGTATACTCCCTCTCTCTGCTTCTCCCCACCATTCCTTGAGATCCATAGACCCTGGCCTTACATGAAATGAACTCCAGGACCTCAACACAAAGATCCAAATGTCCATTTTTATTCCTCAAAAGTATGAAGCACAGGACCAGATTTAATGAAGGATGGAGCTAATATTTGACATTTGAGAAAATCTAGAGGATGGTTTCCATGCAGCAGCCAGCCCCGGTCTTGGCTCTGCCATGAATTCACTTTGCATTTATGAAATGACTCTCTGCCAAAATGTGGAGGACACAAGGATACTCATATCTAGTGCTACAGAGATTTAAATTGAAGTAAGAGAGTGTGATACAAAAAAAGTGCTAGATTTGGATCTTGGAAGAAGTTGGGTTCCCTGCTTTGAAATCAAACTTTAGATTTATAGCTGTCAATATAGTTAAGAAATAACATGATCAAATAAGGTATTTTCCCTTTGGCAAAGAGTGCTCCAGATTTAATCCAGATGCAAATCAGACCTGGAAGAGGCAGGTGATTGGTTATACACTCCTAGTGAAAATCACGACTCAAAACAAAAATCAATCCTGGAATTGAAGATTGTTTAATGGATATTTGAGAGTAAGTCAATTGCTTTCCTTTCCATAAATTTAGGAAGCCACTTCATATGCATCAGTAATATATCTCAGAGGAAAATAAATCAGCATAATGACAAACATGAATACCTGCAATGAAGGTGACACTAGTTGAATAGATTGTGATAATAAAATAACAAACATAGATATTAAACATATAGACCTTTCCTGACTACATCTTGTAATTTTGAAAAGGAAAACAAAACAAACTGGAAACAGGATTTGGGAAATCTAAGTTCCAGTTCTAGACATGACATCTATTTTTAATCAATTTAAAGAAACTACCTTGATTCTTTTGCCTCATTTTTTATCAATAAAAATGCTACTATATTCATTTTTGTTAGTATTAATTTTCCTAGAGCTTCCATGGGAGTGAAATATTTAATAAATATGGGAAAACTTTGTATGCATCACTTTAAAATGATTATTGATAACAGGTTTTGCATATTTCTCTCTATCTTTTTAGTCATTCATATATCAAGTGCCAATAGTTTGCTGAATAAATCTTAGTGTATATATTTATCATAGTCTAGATTTTCAACTATGTACAGAACATTAAACATGAATAAGTGATTTTACATTGCAGGCTATTTAAAAAAATTGCTGAAAGCATCACAAGTCATTCTTAAAATGAACTTTTCCTCATTTAAGTTAATGGGGAAGATTATGACTTTTTACTTTCCAGGTGTGATTTGATGCCTTCAGACATCATCTCTCTGTTCACATTCCAATTAAATTAAATTAAATTGTTCCTATGGATGCAATTAACTCATTTGGTTTATAGCAAGGAACTCATTATATAGACAGGCTCTGAATCCAAGTTCTTTTCCCTTTTGCCTGATTTCTTTCTACTTGCCAAATGTTAATCCCAGTGAGCATAAAAAGTAAAAGTTTGTTCAGGAATGCTATCAATTGCACCTCGCAGAGCTTGAATCAGAACATGAAGAATAAAGTAGTTAAAAGTGTTAGAGTCTACTTTACTCTGAAAGCAACAGAAAGGATGAAAAGAATACATAATGAGTAAGCAAAGGAGAATAGATGGGCTGGTTGAGCCCACCTCCTCATCAAGATAGGGACTTGTGGAAAAAGTAACACAGAGGGTGTTTCAGTCAGCATTCTCGCTGCTGTGATACAAAACAACTAACCACACAACTTAGAGGAAGGAAGATTTATTTGCTCACAGTTCTGGAGACTTCAGGCTTCAGTCCATTTCAGGCATGGTACATCAGCAGAGCTTAGGCCATGGTGTTAGGAGTCAAAAAAAGTGAGAGAGCAAGCCCTCTGCTCTCTCATCATGGGGGCCAGAAGTAACAGAGAGAAAGCAAGGAGATTCAAAGACACAAACACAGTCCCTAAAGTCATACCCTTATTGACCCACCTCCTCCAACCACACCTGCCTAGGTTTCCACTCAGTAAATCCATTACAATTGATTTATCCACTGATGAGATTACACTCATGACTTAATTATATCAACTCTGAACATTAATATATGAGCTCTTCAGAAGACATTCTATATCCAAACCATGACAGAGGGTTTAAGTGTTTTGCCCCATATCACTCAGCAATAAGTGACAAGCAAGAGGAGTCCAGGAACTCTCAACCTTTGTTTGTAATCCTGGAATGAGACCAAGTTTTTTCCAAGTGTTACACATGACATCACTCACACAATACTGCAAAGCAAGGCTGACAATTTTGCTAGTTAAGAATGATGCCTCCTCTTCTGGTTTTCACTTATGGAATGATCATGAATGTACACATCACTTTGTTTTCCAAGACCAATCAGGGAGTCACATCCACAGGCACAAGGATAGGGTAGCTGTCCAGAATGATGGACTTCTGTGTGGCTAAAAACTGAATTTCTAATGGGCCATTGAGTTGAGCTTAGAAGAAAGAAATTTAGTAATCTATCTTATTTTTTTTTTTTTGCTCACTTATACATGGAAGCCAGAATGGTGAATTAAAATCAGAAAAATATCTGGTTTTGAGTCTCAGATATATGAGTAACATCATTGCTTACTGCAGTTAAGTTAAAAAGAATTCCTCTTATTTCAATTTCTCCATACTCAAATTATAACACATACTTTAGTTACATTTCAGGAATTGTGTTAGCCTTTCATCCATTATAGCAAGATATTTAATAGTTATGAGCTACTAGCATTCTAATAAAAAGGGCTATGATTTCTAATGAAGATGGTTTTCCTTAGATTTCCATTCTTTCAACTATTATGGTGCTTCAGAAATACAACAGTAGAATCGTGTATTAAAAGTTAGTTGTATAAAACAAAAGAAAAAATTTGTGGATCACAAATACTGAGGTGTGTAGACAGAACGGAAACCCTGGCAGGTGCCCCCCCATGTCCTGGAGAATAAGTAATAGAAAAACTCCAAGAATGCAGGTGATGAACAGGCTGAATTATTGCTGGAATTCAGGAAATAGAGTAGGATAATCCCAGACTGTATGAGTAAACCTCTTACTATTACTTCTGTGACTAGAGTTCCCATATAGCAGAAAGCCTTGGAGGTGAAAGACATGGTCATGTCCTTGAGACCTCAAACTGAACCACATACCTGATAAATTTTGTTACCATTGATAGCTTATTAATTTTCAATATTACCTTTATTCTTCACACTCTTTCTGGAGGATGTTGATTGCTCCCTTAATTTTTAGTATCCTTTACATATTAATAATGTCAAAACTATATCTCCAGATCCCAATTTTTTTAAACCATTCAGATTTCTAGGCATCGATTAGGTTGTCTCTATCTGGAAGCTACCCAGTTACATCTAATTTGATGTCTGGAAAGTAGAACTCGAGAAGGGATGATGGTAAAATTCAGACTCTTTAATTCAAAGATACGCTACATGAAGAATTAACAAGTAGTTAGACTTTCTGGTAAAATACCCATTGAAGATTGATCAAACTACCATGAAATTTTGTTTTTATACAGATTGACAGATTTAGAGTTCAGATCTACACTTGGTTTAATTTTTTCAGTTCTTAATTTTAATATATTTAACTAGAGCTTTTTTGCCAGAGGATTTTAGATTTTTTTGCTATTCTACATCTAGCAATGAAAGTAGGTGTGGGTACTAATGCAAATAATAATATTTAACATGATTAGGTCAAATATAGGGTAGAATTTTAGGACAAACAACTAATTTCTGTGGGTTTAATGGAGTTGCTATTATGTAATAGAAAAATATCCATGAAAGCTAGCTAATTATTTAGAATGATGATTTTCTTTTTGCTGCTGTCTTCATGGCACATTCCTATCTTGAAATCTGCTTAAATTTTACTGACATCCATCAAGTAATGGACTTTTAGATTTGAAGATTTTGCTGCCATTGATGAAGCCCTTGATTAAAAAGATTCATCCTTGACAAATTAGCTCTATTTTTTGGTCATACATTTACAGAAATTATTTTCTCATAATTATTTTATTCTCTTCTCTATTCATAGTTTTCCTGTTGCAGTTCCAACCTTGTATATTTATGCTCCCCATCCCTTAGTTTTGGTCCAATACCAGTTTTATGTTTATTCTTATCAAATCCCACTTGTGATGATTTTTTAATCTTCTTGAATAATCTTACTATTTTTGTCCCAAATTCTCTTCTATTTCATGCATTTATCTTCATTAAAGGTACTCCTAATATTTTTCTGTCTCCCTCTCTTTCTGGATAATGATCTTTGTTAGCACATTTTTCTTTTCTGCTTAAGTGGATAACAGGTCCACCTACTACAGCCTCTTTTGAGGGTTTGCAGACTGTTGAATTATAGTTAGTTCTCAATTGGGATGCTAAGAGGAAGCAACAACAAGGTCAGAGAGAAGTCTAACCACCATTTGTCTTTTCTTCTGCTTCTTGGTGGCAAGGGAGACCCACTAAGTATATTTAAAATGGATTTGTTTTTCTTTCCAGAGAAGACGACAAGCTTTAAGTCCCAGGCCACTCTGATATGGGCCCCCTGCTCTAGCTCAGCTGAGAGGAAGAGTCCCCCATCATCTCTCAGGGTCAAGTTTCCACAAGATTGGAGTTTTTACCCAGAACACTTTCTCTATCAGCCTGAAGCCATAGGAGCTGCTTTCTCTTGGAAGGGTTACTAGGTAGGAATTCAAAATATATGGGAAAAAGCAGAAGAGGAATTCAAACTTCCATGTCCTAGAATTCGTTCAAGCTTCTTTGAGAGAAAAGGTTTTCCACTGTGTAAAGGAACTTGTGTATGGGTTAAGATATTTAAAAAAAAGAAAAAGAGAAAAATAGAAAAGATTATTAAATCACACTCAATAATATTCTTCCTGTATGCCTCTCTGGTTTAAAGTCAAAGCTCAAGATGGAAACCTCAGGATTATCCTTGATATGTTTTTCTTTTTTCTGGCTCTCACTTTCACAACTTTACCCTCAACTGGTTATTAAGCCCAAGTAAGGCAGCTTCTAACACAGCACCAGATATACTATTACAACTCATTACTAAGGAAAAATTAGTGGCTACTAGTTGCCTACAAAATAAGATGCAGAACCCCGACAATGTTGCTTAATATCTGTCCATAACCTGAATCCATTCCTTGATTCTTTGTGATTTTACCTACAATCTGCACTCACGTCTGATTGTCTTTCTCTTAAGTGCTGGACTGTGTTTTTCCTACTCCCGGTGCCTTGAGCTGTATGCATTCTCAGAAAGAAAACAAATTTCAAATTTCATTGTGAAGTTGAAGGGACTGATGCCAAAGAATGAGTAATTTGTTGTAAGTTAGAAATGATTGATTTTGATTTATGGATTTATAATAGCATCACTTGCTCTCAGAAAGTTTGAAGTAGTTGTAATAAATGTTTACAACACAAAAAAGATACAATGATTATTTCAGGTTCTGAGAGAAAAGCAATCCACAGATACATGCTGAAACAAATGCAGAAGTAATCATGCTGTAATCCACTATACCTGCACCAAAAATTTAGATCTAAATTTTTCAATCACCAAAAATATGGAGAAAATAATACAAGTACTTTTTTTGATGGGGCCTAAAATTCAAACTTCAGTTTTCTAAGTAGGGATAACATATATTATTGTTCAAAGACAAATGGATTTCTTTATACAGTGTTCAAAAACAATTCTCTGTAACATTTTATTGGCATTACTAATAATTTTAATATTTTTTTCTGTGAAAGACTCCATCACTAACTAGTTTCTTATTACATCCTTCAGCAGAAGTAAATGGCCTCATGCTTAAAAATACTTCAATATAGACTTTATTATGAAAGATATGAATAATAATAGTATTGTGTTCTTATTTGTTTCCCTTGTGTTAAGAATAAATTTGTTTTCAGAGCAAAGGTGAGAGTAAATTTACATTCAGAGCAAAGGTGCTTCGTTTGATGCCCTGAGTATTAATAATAATGCTGGATATTGTGGGTTGAATTATGTCACTCCAAAAGTTAGATTGAAATTCTAACCCCTCAAACATGTAAATGTGATCATATATCTGATTAAGAAAACCTGTAAATGAGTCATATATATGATTAATAAGTTATACCCACCATATAGAAAAAATAGTAACAATTAAATAAAAATGGGCAAAAAGTTGAACTGATATTTCACCAAGGAAGATTTACAGATGACTATTAATTACAGAAAAACAACCTGATTAATTATAATGAAAATGCAAATGAATGCTACAATAAGATATGACTATAATCTAAAAGACTGACAATACTGTAGAATTGACAAGAATTTAAAGAAATTGGAAACCTTGTCTATTGTTAATGGGACTACAAAGACATACCAGTTTTTGGAAAATGGATTGTAGATATTAATCATAGTTTTAATATTAAAAAAACAAAAGTGTAGCTATCAGTAAGTAAGATTAATAGGTTACTGAAGTACAAATGTGAAAATATATGTAGTAAATACTGAAATTTAAAAAAATGAAAATATATAGAAGTTACATAAGTATAATTAAATAATTAAGTTGATAATATAAGTATCAAACATCTGTAGATATTCAGAGGAGGAAAAGTTTGCAGAACTAAATTACATTCTCATTGCTTATAAATATGAAGTCTGCGGGAGATAAATTAGAAGTATGATAGTATTTTCCATAAATTTGCATGCACCAGCAAATAAAATAAAAACTTGGAGGGAAGACACTAAGGTAAATACACTTACAATTTTATTCTACTGATTTTTCTACAAGTCCTTCATACTATTTAATACTAAAGATATTTATCTATCTATCATCTTTCCAAAGATACCAATCATCTATCCATCTATCTATCTATCTATCTATCTATCTATCTATCTATCATCTATATATCTATCTGAATAGATATCTTTGGTAATAGTTTATTAATGAATATATTCACTATAAAACCTATATGTTAATAAAACTATAATTGTATTACAAAACTATTGTAATTAAAACAGTATTATGCTGGCATAAAACTAGATACATATACCAGTGGAACAAAACATGAAAGCCAAAAATAATCCAAAGAATGTACAATAAGCACATTTTCCACAAGGATACACCAAGAACACACGATGATGAAAGAACAGTCTCTTTAATAAGAATTACTGAAGAAACTATACCTACAGGTAAAGGAATGCAATCAGAGCTTTTCTTTACCATACAGAACACTATCAAAATTGATTAAATAAGCCAGACACAGTGGTGCACTCCTGTAATTCCAGTACTTGGGAGGCTGAGACAGGAGGATCACAGGTTCAAGCCCAGCCTCAGCAAGTACTGAGAATCTCATCAACCTAGCAAGAGCCTGTTTCAAAATAAAAATAAAATAAGGCTGAGGTGTAGCTCAGAGGTAGAATATCCCTGGGTTCAATACCCAGTAACAAAATTCTTCTTTCAAGCATATACCCAAGGAAATTAAATCATCATCTTGTAGAGATATCTGTACCAACATATTAATTGCAGCATTATTCACTATAGTCAATATGTAAAACAACCTAAGTTATTGATGGGCAAATGAAGAAATTATGAGGTACACACACACACACAAGCACCACGCGCATATATTATTCCACCTTTGAAAAGGAGATCCTGTCATTTCTGACAATATGGGATAACCTATAAAACATTATGCTAAATAAAATAAGTATGACACAAAAAGAAACCTACTGCATGATCTCAATTATATGTGGAATCTAAAAAACATAGAATACCCAGAGAGTATAATAGTGGTTTCCAGGGGCTTGGATGGGAGAAATGGGGAGATGTTGGTAAAAAGTACAAGGTGCAGTTATTTAGAATGACTAAATCTATAGACCTTCTATACAGTATGAGGACCATAGCTCATAATATTGAATTGCATATTGAAAATCTGCTGAGAATAAATTTTAGGCAATCTTACAACACATACAAGTTATTATACCCATATGTAAGGTGATGGATATGTTAATTTGCTTGACTCTAGAATTATTTTACTGTGTGTGTAAACATACATATTTATATAAAAACATATATTTATATAAAAGCACACACATATATGTGTGTATATATGTGTATGTATTTTAAATATTATAAATATATATTTTTATATTTACATAAAAGTACACATATATAAACGCATCATGTTGTACACCCTAAGTACAGACAATAATAATGAATACATACGTGTATATGTATATATGTATGTTTACATATGCGTTCATACCTAATGCAAACATCTATTCCTCCTGAAAGAAATTCAGACATTTTTCCTACTGACACTCTACAGATAAGCACAAACTTTTGAGCTAGATTGCTCTTTTTTTTGTACAAGATTTTGCACAAAATTTAATTTAAAAAAGAGACTGCCACCCAACTAGTACTGGCTATTTGATTTACCCTTCTGGCATTTCTATTCAATAATGAGTAAAAAGTATATGAAATAAGTTTAATATGAAGGTGGCCTATGAAAAGGATTTCTTTCTTTCCTTTTCTTTTTCTAAAAATTCATTTGTCTTTGCACATCTCTGAATGAAACTTTGATCCTTTTGATACCAGACTCTCCCTTAAGCATTATTGCTCTAATTCTTTTATGGAGCTCATTGGTGTACTTATGCTCTTTGTTCCTGCAGTGCACATCACAAGCTCTTCCTGTCTATTTTGTTTATTCTAATTAAAGGAGAGATGTGCAGGAACATCACGACCCACACCATGGGATCACAAGAGTTGGCATCCTCTCTTCAATTGGGATAATCCTGACCAGACAGAGCTTGTTTATATTCTCTAGCTTTTCTAGTTCATTTTATTTCTAAGATCTATAATGATTTTTCAGGTATTAAAATAAAAGACACTATGAAGTATCATAATTTGTATTACCTTAATTTTATATTGAATTAAAGATAAATAGAGGAAACTACAAAGTCTAGTTTTAATTAACTGGTTAAAATGAATATGCTTTGGGTCTTTGTTTTCCTCCAGAAATATTTTTATATAAAAATGGTAGGGTCAATTCACACTTATTAATGAATGTTCCACTCATTTATGGCTGCAAGAAAAAAGATCATAAGGCCATCTTCACTTTTTTCTGCCCTACCATAGACTGATTTGTACTCACACAAATTTTAAAATAGTGGGCTGGTGGCTGCTAGGTAAACTATCTTGTAAAAAATTAATCAGAAACTGTTTTCCCATGAAGATATTTTTATAACACAGACAATAGTATCAATTACTTTTATATAAATGAAAAAATAAATACAGTTATCTGCAATATGCACAGGCTAGGGTACATTTTTCAGGGCTGGTATTTACTTCCTGATACAGGAATTCATATTTACGTTCAGTAATGCATAAGCTTACACGTTTGTGTACAATGACAGAAATAGCGCCATAAGGACTTAGCAATTTTGCTGGAGTGTTCCTTTATAAATGCATGTATAAATCCTAGAAAGCATGAACATAGCCTAAAGTGTTATGACAGTAAGGAGAAAGATGAGTAACCATTATTCACAAAATTATGATAGCAAAATAATTAATTTTGAGGAATGAAATGAATCAGATTCCACGTATCTCATGTGTATCTACAAATGCACCCCATACCAATAGCAATTGCTGTATAAATTCATGATTGTCCAATGTATGATTAAATTTATGCATAGAAAAATAAGGCATTAGCATATCGAATCCTAAGGATTTATCTAATACTAATATAATTATTTCCAAAGCTGCTACCATCATTTTCTAAAGCAACAAATAATAAGCAATCTCTATTTGGGACACATATCCCACAAACTTGCAATGAGAAAAATCAAGAGGTATGTGTGTCCTGTCAGTGGATCCAGGCTCAGTTACATGTCTCCTTTAAACCAATATTTATGGCTTGAAAGACTGACTGGGTAAGAAGATAGCATCTACCATTGCCATTCATATTTCTAAATAGGCCAAGGGTTCAGAAGAGAGGAACGGATTCCCAAGGACAAAGGTGCTGACTCAGACATGGAAATTAGTGCGAGCCAGGAAATGGCCCCATTTTTGTTGTTGTTGTTGTTGTTTAGATTAAAATTGCTGTGCCTTAATGACAGGGATGTATTGATATTTTTCTTGGTTTTAACTCATAGTTTGTGTAGAGAAAGCCAGAATAATATTGATGTCTGAGGGACTCACACAAGCAAGAATGTATTCTTCATCTCTAGGATTAAGGTAAATTGTACCTGTTTTTCACATTTCTGTTCTCACTTTTATTTTGCATAGGTACTTCTAAAAACATTTTTTGATGTTGTTTTCTTTGCCAAGGTTAAACTGAGTGATTTGCAGTGCGTTAGAACAGGCCATTGTCCTGACCACAAAGCTATATCAAAAAAAAAAAAAAACCTGGATAGGTGCGGGGCATGATGTTGTACACCTGTAATCCCTGTACTTGGGAAGTTGAGACAGGAGAATCACAGGTTTGAGACCAGTCTCGGCAACTTAGCGAGATCCTGTTTCAAAATAAAAAATTAATAAAATAGATCTGGGGATGTAGCTCAGAGTTAGAATGTCCCTGGATTCAGTCACCAGTAACACACACACACACCTGGGTAGGGGTAAAGTCAATTGTGATGTTAATGCCTGACCTAGTGCATTACAGTAACTTCCCCCTCTCATGTGCTGTTGAAGGCCAAGCTTCTCTTCAGGATTTGTCCCTACATCATCCTTTTTTTTTTAACAACACTTTTAGGCCAACGTCTTCTGCCCCTCTTATGGGATCCAGATCATTCACCATGCTGCATAGAAGAGTATGCCTTGTATACTATATTGGAAACTCTTGAGGAGCAGAGTACGAGTCTCTTCAGGTCCGATAGAGAGTGGTCACTCAATACACTCTTCAAAGTCCCATAGCCAGCCTTGATGAATGAAGCTTCCCTGATCACTCCTGCTTCCTATCATAAAGCAGGTTGCAATCCCAGTGAATGTGCTGCAGTCCTTCATGGTAAGTTAGTCTTTTGGTAGGATTAGATTTAAAAGCCCTCAGAGTAGCATCTAACAAAATCACTTTCGGATTAGTCAATACTAGTCATTAAGTCACTACTCAAGGCTGTATATTCTTTTAAGAGTTAAGTTTGTAAGTTAGAAAAATGGAGAGGCTTTTTGCATATCAGTGGAAAGGCATTACATGCAATTATATGAAATAAAGTTCTTGATTAAAAACATTCGCAGCTGTCATAAACTTCAAACATGTATGCACAACAATTAGGCTCCTTGACAATCTGGGCCCTTTTGTCTGCTGTGTGAAATGTTCACTGTAGCTCTAATGACTCAAACAAGGTAGAGATATTTCACTTCTATACTTTTGGTTTCTCTTTGTGTAATGCTTTTTTCTGGTCACAGTGACTCTCTAAACACTATTCCATCTTGCAGTCCTTTCTTCAGCAATTTGAAGTCTTTCTTGGCCAATATAAGTCATAGCTATCTCTTTTTCTAGTGATATCAAAACAGAACTGTTGTGAGAAATGCCCACTTGATATTTAACTAATTATTTTCTGATGAGCATTCTTGAAGAAATATCAAATAATGTGATTCTATTTTTTGCATGCATATTGTTTTCTACCCAGTATTATTTAAATTACCTGGCATCCAAGATAATATATCTTTGCATCCTGAAATGGTTAACATTTATGTAGACAGTAGGCATAAAGTAAATGATTGTTGACTAAGTTGGCAATGTGTGTCATAGCACCTTGAGCAATAGAAAGCTACATAAATGTCTTGCATAATAAACATTCCAACATCATGTTCAAAAGCCTTTTTCTTTTTCTCTGTAAATTCCAGAGCACATATTTTCTTTACTTATGTAATGAATATCCTTATAATCATTACATTATGTAGATATGACCTGTCTGTTGTAGGAGCATCTGCATCTATGTATTTGAAGGTGCTAATTTTATAAAAGTAACACATTTTGGATTTTAAATATTATACCAACATTTTCTTATTTAGTTTCAATCTTTGTATTCTGCACATGGGAAGGTAACCTTCCTACCATCATTCTACCTAATTAGAATTAAGCATACCAATTAAAAAGAGAATTGATCACTTTGAAATATATGATAGACTGTCACTCGTGTGATAAAGGACAGGAAGAGGAGGAGAGAAAATCTATACACAAAGCGCTGCATATAATTTCACATAAAATGAAAATTCAGTGTGATTTTCTATAAATAAAGCCATTACCACTGTAAAAATTGATCCAAGAGTCACTATATATTAAAGTTTTTATTAAGTTGGAACCCTCTGGCTGCATTAAAATTTTTGAAAAAAAATCTTCTTGAGTCTAAGAATTATTTGTTTGAGATGCTCATATTGGTACAATTTTTTATTGGCACACAAGAATCCAATTTCCAGGTTCATTACCCAAAACAACATAGAAATTTGAAACAAGAAAATATCTTAGTGCTTGAACTATAGATCAAACTATAATTCATACACCCCATTCCCTCATGGATTATTACGATAAGAAGAAAGAAGAAGAAAAAAAGGCAATTTTTCTGCCCACTTGATCGATGTTCCATTTGACCTCCATAATGCCCTCTTGCCATAACCTTTTAAATACCATCTGCTCTTTTTGTGAAGAGTGGGATGGGAAGGAGTCACTTCCAGACAGCAATTGATTATAAGAACATTAATCAAGGGCATGGATTATCTGTACCATGACACTGTGTGCTGTACTTAAGCAGTCTGGCCTTCAATATGATTGGAAAGGCTAATCCTTGTGTGAACCCTAAAACAGACTTAACTATCACATGTTTAAGGAAAGCAGAGCAAATAATGCATGAATGTTTATTGGAATATATGATAAATTTCAGCAATTTTAAGGCTAATTTGTTTACCCAGTCTAATGGGATTGAATTGATTATAATATGTGCTCATAAAATGCTGTACATAGCTCATGTTTGTTCTAATCGTTCAGCACAGAACTATGCAGTCTTTGCTTAGGACTTAAACAAAATATGGCTTTTTCTAGTATGATTGCAGTTTGAATTATCTGAATTTTCCATTTATATTTTCCAGCATTAATGCATTCTAAATTAGGTTTTAGTCCCGAAGAAAAATTCTACAAACATTTTATGTGTATAAGGAGAAAATATCCTTTTTATATTAGTTATTAAGAATTTTAACTTCCATATCCATTTCTAGATATATAAATTCTCTAACAGTCTAAACCACTATTCTATATTGTACAAAAGTCTGTATTTAATACAAGAATGAATTTTAAATAAATCCTGAATGTGTGTGTGTGTGTGTGTGTAAGTGTGTGTGTGTGTGTGTGTGTGTGTGTGTGTGTGTGTGAAGAGGAAGAAAGAAAAGAAGAAAAAAAGGAAGGAGTGAGGGGAAAGGGAAAGAGATTGTTTTTTTAAAGTCTAAGCCCTCTAAGCACTCCCTTAATGCCTTAGCAAGCCTTTCCAGAGCCATTTGTTATTTACACAGACTTCTTCTAAGAAAATATCACCTTACCATTGAATATGGGGAGGCAAGTAGTTATCTCAAGAAATGGAACAAACAAACAAATGATAAGTAGGTCAGAGGTTTTTTTTTTTGGAATGATCATTTAAACCCTAGGCAAAACTAACAACAGAAATAAACTAAACAATATTGTACCAAATCATGACAATACTACTTTTATTAAATTAAGTGATTTGAAATTGGATACTGTTTATCAATGATTTTACTGTTTTAAAACTCATAGCCCCAATGTATAGGTTCTTAAAAAAAAAATCGGAGCCGGGTGCGGTGACAGACTCAGGTTTATAATCCCAGTACTTGGGAGGCTGAGACCAGAGGATCTGGGTTTGCAGCCAGCCTCAGCTACTTAGCAAGGCCTCCGCAACTTAGCAAGACCCTATTTCAAAATAAAGAATAAAAATAGTAAAAAAAAAATAGGGTTAGGGGTGTAGCTCAGAGGTAGACTGCCCCTGCATTCAATCCCCAGTACCACACACACACAAAAAATCACTTCCTCATTTCAATCTTTCTCAGCAAAGCTAAGGGTAGACAAGTTGTTTTCTATTAAAAAATCTAAACTTCACCAGAATTTACTACAAACAAAGCTTTCTCCAGGGTAATTCTTGGTATTGCTTTTTTTTCATTTAAAATTACTGCACACATAGTCAAAAGTCAAATAGTACTAAAAGGATAAATTGCATGATTCATTGATTTCAGTTATAAAGAAGGAAAAAACCAATCTAACATAAGCAAGAACAAAAGTTTATGTGAAGGATCGTAGGAAAATCACTGCTTTGTTGCAAAGGCTGGTGAGCCAGATTAGAGGAAGTGCAGGAATGAAGAAAAGACAAAAATAGGAACTATAGATGCATTCATGAAGCAAAAGAATCAGCCTTAACTAACATCAGTATCTTCTACCACCAAGGCATCCGCTGATGGCAGGACTGTTGCCACCAATGTCAGCTGCTTCCATGCAAGAACATTAACCCAGCCTGAGCTTAGTTCCAATGCTTACACTCTAGAATAGAGAACAGATGTGAAAAGGAGTATCTGACCCCCCCATCCCAGCCTTTTAGCGAACTTTGCCCATCTTAGTCTCTTCCTCCTTTCTGAAGTTTTTATTGGGCTATCTTTGGACTTGAGTGATGTTACAAGTTTTGTTTATCATTTTTGTTTGTATTTGCTGTATGCTTTCGGGGGAAAATTTCTTTGGTCTTGTATGATGGTGAGTTTAAAAATGTTTATAGATGCTTCAGAATTTAAAGTATTCTATAAGAGTTTGTTGTTGGTTTTCTGTAGCTTACATTTCCCTAAGAACTATGTTTTTGTTACTGTCTATTTCATCCTCTAAAAGATCCAATGAAAGTTCTGTATGCTATCATGGTGCTTACCACCTAGCTGACTTTTTTGTAGTGACTGAATAATGAGAAGGCCATTTTGTTAGAGGATCCTCAAAATGTCAGCAAGTATAGGTCTTTCATATACATGTATGCCTTCATTTCCAAGATGGATTCTGCCATCTCTAACACTGGAGATTATAGTCCTACCTGTTGGATTTCTAGAGGCATGGCAAAGCTAAGCTGAGTAACCTATTTCTTGAGAGGACAGACTTTCAGTCCTTCCTTGCTACCCTTTACTTTCTTTAGGTGCCCAGAATTCAGTCTTGCAGATTCCACTTCTCTGGAAAACAAACTTCCAATGTTTTTTTTTTTCCTGAAAGTATAGGTAATACACTGTGCAAAAGTTTACTCAATACCCCTGCTTTCAAATGTTTCGCCTCACCTTCATTTTCTGCAGTCCCTGATTCCCATAGGCCCTGATTTCTTGAGGAAGTCTTCAATAGTATTTGGCTCATTTCACATGGTTATCTCATTTTGCATATCCTTTCATTTTTTGGTTACTACTAACCCAGCTAAGCAATTCTACATCAGCTCACTCTTCTAAAAGATGTGATAATGTTTTTTCACCGCTAACCCATCTGTAATATACTTTTCTTTGTTTGGTTGTTAGTGTCTTACACACTAAAAAATACCTGACTAGTGGAAAGGGGCTGTGGGAGGGAGACAGGAAGGCAAAACAGAAAAGTGATGAAGGAAACAGTTTAAATAATACTATATCCATATATGAAGGTATGATAGTTAATCTAATTTGTCAACTTTACCGAATCATGACACACCCAAGATCATGTGACAGTGGGTGTGTCAATAAGACAATTGGTTTATGTAACAGAGGATTAAACAGAAAGTCCTGCCCTAAGTGTAGGCAGCAGGCTTCTGATAGGTGCAGGACTTAGATAAAAGAAGGAGAAAGCTGCGGAGAGGGATGCGTGACTCTTTCTGAAGAAAACGCATCTGCTCTCATCTGAGAACATCGGCCTCCAACTTTGCTGTTTCTCTGAAGAGCTTCTTGATCTTTTGCTCTCATCTGAGATCGGCGGCCTTCAGCCCTTTGAACTAAAACTTCACCATCATTTCTCCGAAGAGCTCTTAGACCGCTCGACCAGCTACTGGTTCCTCTGAGTCTCCACGTGCAGTCGGAGCTCGGGACTACATTGTAAGCTGATCTGATAAATCCCTTTTTCCATATACTCATTCTGTGAATTCTGTTAGTCTGGTGAACCCTGACCAATACAGAAAGTATCTCTATCAATCTCACTAATATATATGGGGGGTTAGCTTAGTGGGATCTAGAGGGAAGCACATCAAATACCATGCGCATGTATATTTGTATTGCTTTGAGCCTCACTATTATGTATAATTACAATACACCCATAAAAGCATAAAAGTAAATAGGTTGTTTTTAAATATTCTATTCATATATTTGTGGGCAAGGTTAATGGAAACTAAGTGTCAGTACTTCAGGATAGCAACAACTGGAAGACAGTACTGCTCTAGAACTGTAGTAGGTAGAACAGTGGATCTTAAAAATGGTCCACACCCTAATCCCCAGAACATTTTGCTTATATTTAAAAGTGGACTTTAAATATGATTGAAGACCATAAAATGGAGAGGTTATTCTGGAGTACTTAAGTGGGCCCAATGTAATCACACAGGTCCTTAACAACAGAAGATTTCTTGGCTACAGTCAGAGACAGGTGATTATGGAAAAATGTTCATAAAGAGGAAACATTGCAGGATATTTATTTATTAATCTATTTGGTACTGGGGACTGAACTCAGGGACATTCTACCTACTTCCAGCTCTCTTTATTATTATTATTATTATTATTATTATTTCTTTTGAAACAGGGTCTCACTAAGTTGCTGATGCTGGCCTCAAACCTGAGATCCTCCTTGTATCAGCTTCCTAAGAACTGGGGTTACAGGTATATGCAACTGCATCCAGCTCATTGCAGGTGTTTTAATGGATGAAAGGGTCTCTGACCCTCTAGAAGCTTCCAAAGGAAAGAAAATTACTTCTACCATAGAACCTCTAGAAAAGAATGCATTCCTGTTGACACTTAAATCTTAGCCCAGGAAATAAAAACAAAATTCAAATGGAGTTGTGCCAGATTAAAAAGTTTCTGTAGCAAAAGAGGCTATCAATAACCTAAAGAGAAAGCTACAGAATGGGAGAATATCTTCACCAGCTACCCCTCGGATAGAGGATTAATATCTAGGATATATAGAGAGCTTAAAAAACTCAATACTAAAAAAAAACAAAGAACCCCATTAAAAATGGACAATAGATCTGAATATACATTTCTCAAAAGAAAAATGCAAATGGCCAATAAATGTATGAAAAAATGTGCAACATCATTAGCAGTTAGTTAAATGCCAATCAAAACTACACTGAGATTCCATCTAACCCCAGTTGGAATGGCTATCATCAAGAATACAAACAACAGTAAATGCTGGCAAGGATGTGGTGAAATAGGAACTCTTTTACACTATTGGTGGGATTGCAAATTAGTACAGCCTCTATGGAGATCAGTATGGAGGTTCCTTAAAAAACTGGGAATGGAATCACCTTACAACCCAGCCATACCACTCTTGAGAATATTCCCAAAGTGTTGAAATCTGATTACTATAGGGACACATGCATTTCCAAGTTTATAGCAGCTCAATTCATGATACTCAAACTGTGGAGCCAGCCTAGGTGTCCATCAACAGATTAATGGATTATGAAATTATGCTATATACACACAATAGAATTCTACTAAGCCATAAAAATAACACAATCATGTCATTTGCAGGAAAATGGATGGAATTTGAGAATATTATGCTTACAGAGATTAGTCAGTCACTAGTGGAATGGGGCAGGGGGAGAGGGAGAGAGAGGGAGAAGAAAGGGGAGATCTGATAATGGTAACTATTCAAATAACCCTTTGTTCATACATGAAATTACTTGCATTGATATAAAGTCTATCTATGGGGAGAGAGTGGGGCAGGTAGGAACTGAAGGGAAACACACAAGGAATCCTGTGTGCATGTACGTATTTATCACTCTGAACCTCACTATGATGTATAACTCCAATTCACAAAAAACAAGAGAGAGAGAAAAAATTAGCCCAGTGAGATAATCATCATACTTGTGGTCTATAGGATTGCAAATTTTATTTCATTTGTGATGTATAGTTACGATGTACTGATAAAAGTATAAAAACAAACAAATTAATCAATCAATTTCTGGTAATTTGTTATAGAAACAAAAGATAACTGATACAAGAATAGAATGGACAAAAGAAAAGAGAAACTGAGAGAACCTAGAGACAGAATCTGTGACTCTAGTAGGAACTTCCCTTCAGAAGTTCTTCAGTGAACTTTTCTTCAGTTAACTTGCTGACTCAGTGAGGTACAGAGCAGGAATGAAGTTAGAGAAATTACAGGCAACTTCACTCTTGCCACTTCAGTTTTTTAAGTCCCTCCACAGGCCAGAAAAAAATATGGACATAATATGGTGAAGGATGTGATTTATAAAATAAAAGTATAGAAAAGAGTGGAGTGGAGAGAGAGACAAATGAAAAGTTGACATATTTTGCAATTGTTTTTTTACAGTTATTTTAATATGGTTTTATAAAGCAGACACATAAACACTTGTCAGTAATACATTTGATATTAAAATGGTTCTTATATTTGTAAACTGGAAAGCAAATGCATTAAGATATATTATTTTAATAATATGATATTTAATGCTTACTGAACATTTATATTGCAGGAACTATTTGCAAGCGCTTTCCATTTATTAATTTACATAATGCTCAACACAGACTTTCAAGGAAGTTACTGTCTTTATTATATTTCTTTAAAATTTTTGTTTTGTGCTGGTTGTGGTGGCGCATGCTTGTAATCCCAGTACTTTGGGAGGCGGAGACCGGAGGATCCAGGTTCTCCGCCAGCCTCAGCTCTCTTTCTCTCTCTCCCTGTCTCTGTCTCTCTCTCTCTCTCTCTACTTAGTGAGGCCCTCCGCAACTTTGTGAGACCTGGTTTCAAAATAAAGTATAAAAAATAGGGCCGAGGGTGTAGCATGGAGGTAGAACGCCCCTGGGTTCAATTCCCAGTACCGCAAAAAAAAAAAAAAATTGTTTTGTGTTGATATAGAAGAGGAAACTCAAAGTAAAGTAGATTTTTATTTTTATATGCTTTTATTTGTGCATTGCAGTCTCACATCATAATATAGTTCATAGTGATAATGGCATACATGCATACAGCACTTGGTGGGCTTTCTCCCCCTTACTCCCTCCCCACCCCTCCTTTCCCATATAGGATACTGAGATTAGCATTGATATTCTCGCATATGTACATAATATCAATAGAAGTATTTCCTTTTCAATTCTGCCTCTCCTTCCCCAAATCACCCTCCCCTAGGCCACCTCCCTGGCTCCACTGAGGTTTCTCCTCCATTATCTAAAGTCCCTCTGGTATCCCATTTCCTTCCTAGCTTCCACAAATGAGAGAAAACATAGGACCCTTCAGTCTCTGTGACTGTCTAATCTCAACATAATGTTCTCCAGGTCCATCCATTTTCCTGCAAATGACATAATTTTGTTCTTCTTTATTGCTGAGTAGAGTTCCATTGTGTGTATATCCCATAATTTTATAATCCATTCATCTGTTCATGGACACCTAGGTTGTTTCCATAATTTGGCTATTATGAACTGTGCTGCTATAAACATGGGTATACACATATCACTGTAATATTCTGATTTCAGTTCTTTTGAATAGAAACTCAAGAGTGGTTTAGCAAGGTATGTTTTGAAAGGTGGTGAAGTCAGGATTTACATCCAGAGCAGTTACATGGTACAGAATGCTTTCTGTCAAAATACTGCATCAATATTTTATATTAAATAAATAATGAGAGTTGACAGCTTATAGAAACCATTTCATGTTTCATAATAAAAATTAAAGATATTTTCTAAAGATAATAAACATTAGAGAAAAATTTCCTTATCCTTCATTGTTTGCCTTGACTATTTAAGTTTTCTTTTCCCTTGTCTGTTAGCATTAACTTTGTGTGGGTGTGTTTGTAATTACTGAAAGGTAATTATTTTACCTAAAGCTCTTAAGCAGAGAGAGTCAGCCAGGAATGCTTATTGACTTCCCCTGGGTGTAAAGCAGTGTAGCAGAAACCCTGAGATTAGTGAAAGAGAAAAGTCCTCACAGAGGAGTAAACAAACAATTAGAAAGCAGGGTGATAAGGATAATGAGCTTAACCAGAAGTTATAGGAGGAAAGAGATGCATTAGTCACATCTGAATATGGGTAGTCAGGGTACACTTACAAATGATAGTGACCATGGGGTAAGGGACTTAATGACCACCCAGGATGAACTGGGTAAGGTAAAGGAAGGGAGGAATCCATGCCAAAAGAGGAAGATCAAGGGGACAATTATATCAATAGTGACTTATGGTAGTTCCTTTTATGGAGTCATAGGTGGGATGTCAACACAGCATTCAGTGAGTTTTGCAATCATTCAAAGTCTGAACAAATTGCCTGCTATTTCAAATAATTTCCAACTCAAAACAAGATCCAACCTCTATAAGTATTATGGTAAGCTTGATACATTCTCTCTCTCTTCTCCATTGCCTCAACTCAGTCTGTATAAATTGGCATTTTCTCACTCATCTTCCCTGTCCTCACACTAACTAGCATTTGACAATACTATCAGAAAGAAACAAGTAACAAATAACAGTGATAGTTCCTTTTTAAAGGATTTTATTAGTGTAGAATTTAGAATTTAGCTGCCAGATTTTACAGACTTTTTTAATTTCTGTCTCATCTATGCTCTTTATATTAAGCCTTCTTCTACATTAAGCCCCTCTACATTAAGCCTTCTCTATATAGCCTTCTCTCTATGTTAAATCTTTCCATGCTGCTGTACTATTTATGCATATATCATGCAATTTAATAAATGACACAATACAAATGTATATTTAGTTGTTCATTCTTGCCAATTCTCTTAATTTTCCCATTATTTACATGAGCTTACCCTTGTCTTGTGAGCAGGAACTTTAGTAGTTAGTACCTCTCTTGAAGCCCTTGCTTGAATTCCCTTATCATCCTAGGGGCCTCCTCAGTGCTCAGGTGGTTATGCTAATTCTTGACTCTTAGGAATTCAGTCTGAGCATCATGTGACTGTTTGGCTGCCAAATGACATTGCACTTTTAATATGACCATACAGAGCCACTTGCCAGGAGCTGCAGGGATACTTCTGTTAGTCTGCCTTATGCCAGTCAGCAGAAAATCCCAACAGTAAGATTTCAAGCATCCCTAGGCTAACATTTAGATACATATGGATAGATTCCTTAAGCAAAACCACTATGCTAGTGTAGCCAGGTCCAACAGGTTTCCTCTCCACATATTTCTTAAATTCTAGCAATGAGTATGGGCTATCAATATAGGAAAGCCTTAAGGAGAAAAGCACAATCCACATTCATAGTGGCTTGATTCTTTAACTACAGATAAAGGTGAAAAACCAACTCCCTTGTCCACATGTATATTAGCTGCTCTGATAACTGTCTAGACTGGGGTTTATCAATGACAGCAATATTGACATTTTGGGCTGAATAATTCTCTATTGTACGTAGCTGTCTTCTGCATTAGAGGATGCTTAGCACTAGTCCTAGCCTCTACCATCTACATGCCAATAATACCTTCTTAAAGTTAAATGACACTGACACTTTTTATTTAAAAAATAAATTGGAGTCTTGTTTAAAAAAAACAGCAAGCTGACTTTATTCAGGGGTACTGTGACAGAGGTTAGGGTTAGTGCAACAGGGGAGAGAGGCTGAACTTAACTCTGAATACCACAAAGATAGCTCAGGATTTATAACCAGGATCCGGAGTGAGGGGGTCAATGGGCATAAAATTACTAAAAGGAATCTGATTAGATATCAAGGACATTGAGATTTTTGCCAAAGTGACTTAATAGGAATTTTCCTAAACGCTGACCAAGTTTTAGAGATAAAAGATAGAGAATGAGAAAATTGATAAGACATTAAGGGTAGGGATGGGGGTTCATTAAACTGACTTATTAGGATTCTTTGTGAAATTAGGATAATAGGCCATGGACAAAGAAGGCTAATGTCAAGGCTTACATTAGAAGAGGCTTGGGGAGCCTGATTAAAGTTTGTTCAAGAAGGGAGTCTGACATTCCATCCAACCCCAAATTCTGACAATGAAAATGTTTGTAGATATTCCCAAATGTGTTCTGGAGGGGACAAAATCATTGAAAATAACTATATAATCATCATTTGAAAACAACCATCCTAAGGAATTATGTTGAATGTCTTAGACCCTATGATTTTACTCCTCTAGAGCTAGGCTCTATTTATTAGGTTAATTATGAGCACAGACCTTCATAATTATAAGTGAGAATATGGTGCCCCCCTCACTTTTTTTTGCTACTGGGGATTGAACCAAGGGGCCTTCTACCACACTGACCTATACCCCTGGACCTTTTTATATTTTTGTTTTGAAATAGAGTCTCAGTAAGTAATTGCATATTAGCCTCAAACCTGCAATCCTCCTGTATCAGCCTCCCAAGTATTGGGATTCATTTCATAGAAGAACTTTTGGAGTAACAGACATTTTTGTTGCTCTTTATGTAATTTTCCATTAGAAGTAACATTACTCTGTGTGTGTATGTGTGTGTGTGTGTGTGTGTGTGTGTGTGTGTGTGTATGCGTGCATGAGTGCACAGAGGATTAAACCCAGAACCTCATGCATGCTAGGCAACAGCCCACATTACTGGATATTTTGTTAATCATTATTTTAATGAGATTTAAAAAATACTTTTCTCGGTGCATTATAGTCTCACATCACAGTGTAGTTCATAGTGATAGTGACATAAATGCACACAGCACTTGGTCAGTTTCCACAGCTCTCTCCCCACTCCACCCGTTCCTCATACAAGATATTGAGAATGGCATCAGTATTCTCACTTATGTACATAATGTCAATGGAAGTGATTCCTTCATTAATTCTTTAACATGTCTTATTATACAATAATAATAGATAAAAAATTTTAAAGGAGGAAAGAAAGTAAAAAGCACTGATATATTACATTCTTTTTTTTTTTTTGCGGTACTGGGGATGGAACTCAGGGACATTCTACCTCCGAGCTACACCCCCAGCCCTATTTTTTATTCTTTATTTTGAAACAGGGTCTCACTAAGTTGTGGAGGGCCTCACTAAGTAGCTGAGGCTGGCCACAAACCTGCAATCCTCCTATCTCAGCCTCCCAAGTACTGGGATTACAAGCCTGTGTCATCATGCCCGGCTGATATATCCTAATGTGTGGAACCTAGGGAGAATGGGACATAGAAGGGACTCCAAACAAAGAAGGAGAAAACTTAGATGAGTAAAGAAGGCGACCTAACTGAGGGAGATGGGAGGGGGGAAGAGGGAAACACCCTAATGCACATGATGTACATTCACAAACTTATCAAAGTCAATCACTATGCTGAACAGGAGGAGGAAAGGGGGAGGGAATGGGAACTGGGGGAGGGCTAAATGATTGATGTGTGCATGTATGCCTCTACCACCCTGTACCTCATCAAGATACATGATTACAATGCACCAATAAATTAAAAAAAACTTTCCAAAAGACTTTATATTTTTGCCTTTTTATTTCTTTGGTGGGACTGTTGAAGGTATTCTCAGTAGGTGCAAATGAGTGAAAATATTTGTTGTGACTATTAAAATTCTCATATTGCAATTGTTTATGCAAGTTATTTATTTCATAATATGCATAAATGCTGTCTTAATATATTGTATTTTCCTTCTATTCATAGAATATTAAGATTCATCACTTCTAATGGGATAGGCAGTGCTTGCTATAACTCCTACAATTACAATTTCTAGAAAGGAGATATGTTTAACTTGTAAAGTACGTTCCCATTAGCAGACACTGTAATTAGACATTGAATATACTACAAAACATATATATCATCTAAACAGATTTATAAACAGAATAATTAGAGAGTTAATTTAAAAACAGAACCATTGAGCAATCATAAAGAACTATAAACTCATTAATCTATTCTTTGAATTTTTATTTAATGTCTCATATTCAGCTAAATGCTTTCAAGCTTTCTTAGATCTAAATGGATGCTTTAGTTCGTATATTGTCACCATTGTAAACTTAAGACTTGTTAATTTGGAAAGAATGATTTACTTTGGTTAATACTACATATTGTAATTTGGGCTGTATCTGATAGCAACTTACACTGCATATATTTTAAGCAGAGTTAACTATCCTATATTTAAATAGAGAATGTAAAATTACTATAGATAGTAATTAAAATATAAAAACAGAAAAAAAACCAAAACTTATGATTTGACTTTGCAGATATCATTCAAATTAATTTTACTGCAAATGCATGACAAAAAATGATTCTAAAAAAGATGTTTTGGAGGTCAAATGGAGAATAGATTTTGAAATAGCCTATCATTTATGAGCAGTTACTATAACTTATTAAGTGGTTTCATTAAGCAGGCCAAATTCTAATTTTAAGGTATCAAAAGGTCAAAAGCCATGTACCCATTTTAGTAATAGTTATTGGATTTTCCACTATTTTTTCTACACTTTAATTTCCTATTTGAAAGTAACCAGGATTTAAGATAATTGTACCATTGTATATTCCAAAAGCTAAACACCATTCTTTCACCAAGCCTGGCTCATGACAACAGAATCACTAGACATTTTATGTTAGAGCTATTTAGATGTAAAATTTTAGTTCTATATCCTGTTCTACAAAATAAAAAATGTAATTTTCTAAACTAGAAGATTTATTGAAGTGGCAAATTTGGCATTTCTATGATCTTGCCAAGTTATATAGGCATGGACTTGCAGAATGTTAGCACTTTGCTGCTTAAAATATATGTTATCTTAGGAGGGAAACTCACTATGTATTCCAGTGAGAATGACTAATATTAAGTTTCCCTTCATTTAGGGTCTTGTGAGTGTATTCTACAGTGATTTTTGTGTGTAAATAACGCACAATACTCTTTCTCTCAATGAAGAGCTGTGTACAACTTGTATATATCTCCATGCACCTTACATTGAAATATATTCAGCAATTTTTCTTATTACAAAATGAAGAATACATCAAGCTTTATCAATATATTCCATAGTTTTTAAATGACCTGATTTATCTAAGAAATCCTAATGTAATCATGATGACCGAGATGGAAAGCGCTTACATACAAACAGAAATGAGGTCAGCATGTCCTTCAAACATTTAGATCTCAAGAGATTACTAATGATAGTGACAATTGTATTTTTGCTATTATTGTTTTTAGAAATAATTGGTGGGATTGTCACATGTTCTGATTTTAGTTAAAGCATAGCTAGTGATATTACTTTGTAATATGTCACAGCCACATAGCTGCGAAGGATCACAGAACACTGGGATTTTATTTTTCTTATAATACAGCCAATGCTATCAAAATTATCCTATGAATATTACATTTTTCTAAGTCCACCTCAACAAAGATTCTCAGGAGAGATTTACTTAGTGAGCCTAGCAGTATTTGTTTGCTTATTATGTTTATTCTTTTTTAAAATTAAATTAATTCACTGTCTTGATTTTGTGCTGTTATGATAGAATGCCTGAGACTGGGCACTTTATAAAGAAATGAGGTTTAATTAACTCACAATTCTGTAAGTCCAGGAACAGCTTTTTTCTCACTATTTCCTACCTCAGTTGTACACTACCTCTAATCTTTACAACCAAAATTGCTGTTTATAAGTGCAATGCGATCACACCAATCCCCTGCAAATGCTTCATCCTTGTGTATATTTTACCTACCCCCTTAGCATCAACTAACACCTCTTCAACTTGTCTTTTCTTCTGTAATCACAATGGCCATAGTTCCTTATCTAATATTGCTGTTTTCTTTTTTTAATTGGTGTATTATAATTATACAACCTAATGAGGTTCCAAGTAATAAAAACAAACATGCAAATAGCTCTTGGTGTGCTTCTTCCGGATCTCTTCCCACTAGGTACTGAAAAGAATATATAACAGAAATAATTTGGCCAGAAGCCCTGTAACAAAAGAGTAGAAAGCAATATTAGGGCTGGGGAAATAGGAACTCTAATATTGCTTTCTACTCCTTTGTTGCAGGGCTTCTAGTCATACTGTATTTTTTGCTATGAATTCTTTTCAGCTGTATCCCCTTTTCTAGAAAATGCTATCATACAACCAGTCACTTAGAAAACTCACTTAGTACATTTAGCATCTTTTCTTCATAACAATGACTACAGTTTGCAATTGTGTATTGTAAGCATTTTTATGCTTATTATTTTCACTTATCTAAAATTCCAAGAGAACAGAATGACAACTTTTTGATTACCACTATTTCCCTAAAATGTTACTTAAAATTTAACATGGAATCATTGCTTAAAAATTAATCTGGAGTGGAAAAGAGGAAATAAGTAAATAAATGAATTATTTGTGCATTCTAACTACAGAAAGTCTTCAACCAACTTCCTAGACACTTTTTAATAATAAGGTATACACATACATACAGGTAGGTAGCCAGTAAATTTTTCTGAGTCCAATAAATTTACTTGAAAGAAATATAATATTAAAGAGTCAAAGTAAACATGCATTTAATCCAGTGTCGAATCCACACAGCTGTACAGACTTTAAATATTAAAGTCTGAGTATAATCTATAGAAAATACGGTTTCAGTGAAATTTTGATTAAATAGCAATATTCAACCTGTGGAATGAGAAATAACTTGATATATTACTGAGAGTTGAAATCATTAAAAGCATCAAGTAGCTGACAACTATGGATATTTCTTGGTAATAATGTAACATAAAATATTGGTTCTATACTCAAAAAATGATTTTTACCTACAAGTTCAATATTTATTAGCTCTATCATCCAAAGACCTACCATCTCTTTAAAGTTTCATTTGTTGTATATTACCACATGCCGAGCCATGTCAGGTACATGGATCATCAGTAAATGGGATAATAACTGCATTTAATCAAGGTTTATATGTGAAAATTAAATGCTTAGGACAATGTTTGATACATGATTAGATAAAAATGCCAGCAAGCATTCTTGTTCATTGATGTTGCTTCCTAATCAAGATCATAGGGAGTTCAGATAATTAGGTTTAGAATTTCTGTTTTTCTCACATTTTTGACACTTAAAACCATTGTTTCTAAGATTTCAGGAGCTGTATATATTTTGAAGATATGATAATTTTGAGCAAAGTGTACCATGTTTTTTCCAAAATATACTCCCAAGAAGCTACAAATTTTAAGTTGGTGTGCAATTGAGTCCAATCCTTTTAATTTTGTATTCCTAGTGTAATTTTACTCTGTCTCCTTACCTCTACCTAATCACACATGGATTTCATTCTTTGTATTTTTTTTTTTTTTGTATTTTGATGATCTCACTTTTTCGGACTTCAGTATTTTCTTATAAGTTGCCTACAGTCTGTTTTGAAAGCAGGCTTGGTGTCAGAATAAATATGGAAAATATGAAGACCTTTCAACTATAATTTTATGTTTCATATGCATCTTAACATAATAAAATTAACAATCAATTTATTATCCATCTTCTCCAAAACTAATCAGGCTTTTTATGATGACTCTCAGACAAAAATTACATATACTGTTAACTTACCATCTTAATCAGGGTTCTCAAGAAACAAAGAATCAATATAATCTGTAGATATATTATGAGATGATAATCAAAAAAGGCTCCTGAAATTATGGGGGCTCAGAAGCCCCATAATATGCCTTCTATACACTGCTGAATCAGGAAAGTCAGCTGGTAGTATAATTTAGTCCAAGTCTGAGGGGTTGAGAAACAGTATTGCCAACAATAGTGTGGCTCTCCATTGTAGGTTAGAAAGTCTAAGCACCAGGAAAACCAATGGTGTATGTTCTGGAGTTTAAAGACCCAAGAAACAGGAGCTCCAATGTCCAAGAGTGAGAGAAAATGGATATCTCATATGAAGAAGACACAGGATTTAGCCTTCCTCTGTCTTTTTGTTCTATTCAGTCCTCCACTGATTATATGTCACCCACCCACATTGGGGTAAAGATCTATTTTCTTTACTCATTTTACTGATTCAAATGCCAACCTTTTCTGGAAACAACCTGATAAACACATCCATAAATTTTTTAACAGCTATCTGGATATCCTTCAACCCAGTCAATTTAACATATCCAATTAACCATCACATTCACTTTATTAAATATTAGAAAAATGTGTTCTATGACACTGAACATGCTAATATAAGGATATTTAGTATGTTAAGAAGTTAAAGAATAAAGCATACTCTTTGCTACAACAAGAGCATAAAACATTCACAGTTGGTTTCCCCAAAATATACTATCATAAACAGAATGGAAATATTTGTTTAGCATCCAAGACCACAAAAAATGAGTTACAATATGATATCATGTCAGATGTGTACAATTTTATTCTGTAGTATAAAATATCCCAATATAATTAATTTACATAGAGAAATAAAAGGTAAATAAATGAAGTATTATCTAGGTATCTTCTATCAGGGCATGTAATTTTATAGGCAAAAATACGATATGATACCAGATTGCTAGTTCACTATTTGTATTGTCCCATTTTACTTGGACTAAAGGTTTTATTCTTTCTTTTTTCTGCAGTACTGGGGATTGAACCCACATGAATTCTACTCCAGTTACATCCCCATCCCTACTTTTTATTCTTTATATTTGAAACAAGGTCTCACTAAGTTGCAGAGGGCTTCACTAAGTTGCTGAGGCTGTCCGCGAACCTGCGATCCTCCTGTCTCACCCTCCCAAGTACTGGGATTACAAGTGTGTGCCACCACATTTGGCTAGATTTTATTCTTTCTGCTGAAATGTTTATATATACCCATCACATTAAGCTTATATAAACAGAAGAGTTGGGTAATGATAGTTTGATATAAAATAAAAGTAATTTTTATGTCTATACAATTTAATGCAGGAAGAACGTAAATGTTGAGTATAGCTAAAAATTCAATGCGTAGTGTGTGTACTATGATTTAATCTTCATCCAAATGAGATACTTTTGGGATTCAAAGTTTCGGGATCAGTGATATCTTAGTGCAATAACCACAGCTAGATATACTGGGAATCTAGTCTTACATGGATTTTTCCTCAGTTTAAAGTTAGGCACTTTGGAAGTTGAATTAGCTTTTTCAGGCCATTAGAGACCATTTAGAAAATCACTTCTTTGCAATAATGGCAAAGTGTAAATGAAATAATCCATTAAGTCCTCACAGTGGCTGATAGAACTAGAAAGAGTGGCAGAGGGGTGCATAAAAGGAGTTTAGCCCTCCTAAGAAGTCAACACCTAAAATGCTAATGAATCAGACTGGATTGTAGGTAGTCAGTTTGGGTTAGATTAATGACTTTTTAAAAATCTAAAACCAAGTTAATATTCTGTTAGAAGGCAATCAAAATAACCTTTAATTGTAGAAAAGAAACATAGAGAAAGCACTAAATCTAAGTATTCATTAGTTGTTTACTGATTATAGAACTATTGATGCATAACAACTACCTACATTTAGATGTATACATACATGGAGGGAGAATTGAGGAAGGAAACAGTTCAAACAATATTATGGAAAATTGTAAAGTATTAGACAAATCTCACTAACTCATGTGGAGAGGGAGGAGGGGGAAGTGGGATGGGATGTGGCGGGAAATACACCAAGAATGGTGTGCATGTATGTTTTTATCATATTGCGCCTCATTGTGATGCATAATTGCAATGTACTATTAAGATAATATTTTTTAAAAGGGAAAATATGCCATGGAAGTGAAAGAAACATTTTAAACTTTTAGCTTTGAACATTTTCTGTAAGTATAATTACATCTTTACATCACAATAATCTTTACATCATAATGAGAATTTGGGGTCTATGTCTTACTTGGAAAGGCAGAAAAGTTGTAAAATATTTTGAAGTAGTCAAATGCAGCTATGAACTATCCATCAATAGTAAGACTACATTTTTTTTTCAGAATCAAGCAGCTGTTGGTCATTTTTTTTTTTTTTTGTGGTACCAGGGATTGAACCCAGGGGCGTCTACCTCCGAGCTACACCCCCGGCCCTATTTTTTATACTTTATTTTGAAACAGGGTCTCACGAAGTTGCGGAGGGCCTCACTAAGTAGCTGAGGCTGGCCGCGAACCCGGATCCTCCGGTCTCTGCCTCCCAATTACTGGGATTACAAGCGTGCGCCACCACACCTGGCTGTTGGTCATTATTTTTAACAAAAATGTGAAGGGAAATGGCACCAGCCTGGGGTGCATTGATGTTATTATCAAATTTCTTTAGCATTTAACTAAATTTTTAGTTCGCATTGAATATGCCTCTTCACAATGTCTTTTCCTTTTTGAAGACACATCAAATTTTATTCAACCAATTAAGTGCTATTAAGTAAAGAATGAATTAGCAGGGAGATTACACTATTAGTAAGTTTAACTTCTTAACTTTACTAATGAACAATGGCAAACTGTCTGCTGTGGGAATGCAATTTAACATTTCTAAGAGAGCCTTATTTATAGCTAAAATGGATTTTTGTTATGCCATTTTCTTATTGCCTCTAATAACACTTGAATGTTAGCTATGATTCCATAAAAAGTAAAAAAAATACTTAGACAGCTATTAAGATAGAAGTCTCAGAATGCATTTTAAAAATGTTTCTCATGAACAATTAATACATGTAGTATGTAATTTTGCACAAAATGAAAAAGAAAAACGTGCATATATGTTTTACAATGTGTTGTATTCACATAATGGGATTTTTCTCAGCCATAAAGAAGAACAAAATTATGTTATTTGCAGGAAAATGGATGGAACTAGAGAACATTATGCTAAGTGAGATTAGTCAGTCTTGGAAAGCGAATGGTTGTATATTTTCTCTCATATGCGGTAGCTAGAAAGAAATTGGGAAACAAAGGAGACTTTAAGTAAATGAGGAGCAATTTCAGCAAAATAGTAAAAGGGAACTAAGCGAGGGATGCGGGGGGATTTGATGAAGGAAACAGTTCAAATAATGCTATGTACATATATTAAATTATCAATACCAATCTCAACAATACATATGAGGAGAGGGAGGAAGCAGGGTGGAATCTGGAGGGAAGCACACCAATCGCTATGTGCATTTATGTTTCTGTCACTTTGGACCTTATTACGGTGTGTAATTGCAATGCACCAATAAACGTACAAAAATGATAACCTCTTTAAATCCATCTGATTGGTCTGTCTGCTTCTAAATGTTTGCTTGAGACTAAAGCATTATATTCATCTCAAGTTTTCTTCCCTATCTATAAACAAGACTCAGAGGCAGAACACTAGGTGTATTTTATGAAGGATGAATAATAATGAGAAGTTATAATAAGCATTGATGATAAATAAAAACAAATCCATGTCAAGCTTAAAGATACATCATCAGACCCTTTTCAATCAGTTGAAGATACTGAGACAGAATCTTATTTGTGGTAGCAAGACTTTTGATGGCCTGCTCTCTACAACCTCTCTCGTAATTCCTTACCACTTTGTCCATTCTGTCACCATTAGATTGTCCGCCATCAGAACATGCTTATGTCTATGCTTTCCTCCTTCTCTTAATCTAATCTCATTTTCCATTATGCTCTCTCTCCCTTCCTTCACAAATACTACTAGAAACTCTGATCCTGTCTTCAACAAATTATTCTATATGTTTAAGGATTAAAAATTATTTCTCTACCTTTGTGCCCAAGTGACACTTGGTTATCTCTTCAGAATACTTTCTTCTACAGGCCTTTCAGAAAATGGGTATACATACACACACATATGCTTGCACACACACACACACACACACACGCACATGCACACGCACCCCTCAAACAGTTCAGATACTGAGGGAGACAGAGAAGCAATCATTGTTCCCCCATTATTACTTCAGAGTCAAATTTCTTACTTGTACTCTTAAAACTCAAAATCCATATCCTTCCATATAAATTCTATTTAGCTTTGTTGTTCATTGATGATTTAGCTTTCTTTCTATCTCTATCTCTTCTGGAAAATCCCAGCACTTGCTATAACTATTTATGCACTCCTTGGATACAACTGAGTAGCAGAGCATGGCTGTAGAAAACTATACAAACGTGCTGAATAGATATTCTTAAATACTAAAACCACAAACCTCAAAAAGCACTCACAGCTATTAGACAATCTCCTTATGTTCCTTTAGTAATATTACTTGTTATGAAAAAAGTTGAAACCTCATCTTCTCTCTCAAATATCACAGACAGTCCCTTCTTAGATCCTTTTTAGATATGATTTGACCACAACTTTTAAGTGTAATATCACCTTAACTGGTGGAGAAAAAAGCTAGAAATTACCAATTTTACTATCCTGCCCTCATTCCTACCTGAATGTCCTATACACTCTTTTTAAATAATGGTGGAATTTTTGTTGGCAACTTTGTGACTGTGTCCTTACCAATTTTGCCTTCTCAAGGAATCATTTGTTATAGTTTTATCACACTTTTCTGCCTTCTTATATTCTACCATTTATTGTGTTGTTCCCATTAGAATATTTATACAGCTATAATTTTAAAAAACATCTTCCTTTGCTTTATTCTACTACTACATTATTCGTCTACCCTACTCCTAGAAATAGTCTTCAAATACACGTGGTTTACATCCATGCCTGCCATTATCACCTCAGAGCAATCCAAGACTGTTACCCTTTCTATCTCAGCAAAATATTTTCTATGTCTACTTTATCTACATCTTATCAAATTTCTACAACATTTGACCTTCTTTTCCACTGGAAACTCTTTTTTCTTTAGGTTTCTATGGCACCATAGTCATTTTCTTATATCACTGGCTGCTGCTTCTCAATCTCCTTTGTTTGTGTCTCTTCCAACACCAGACCCCCGATATAACAATGTTCCAGTATCACTGTCCCCTCACTAGGTACTATTAGTCAATTGCAAGATTTGAAATACATATATATGTAAATTGATTTTATATATTTTTTCACCAAGACATTTTCTCTGAACACCAAAGCTGTCTTCTTGATAAATCTACTCTAAATTGAAATAGACACCCTCAACTCAGCATAGCCAAAATAGAACACATGGAATGGTCTTCTAACCATCCCAGTACTTTCTTAACCATTACATGAAAACAACATATGTTTCTTGAAAACTTTCTCCCCGCCACATATCAATTTAATCAGCAACTTGTACTTTCTCAACATATAAATATATCTCACTAACCTACCCACTTCTTACCATCTATTTTTACTCTATGTCACCTCATCTCTCCCTTAGAGACCCAAAATAAGCTCCAAAGTGAGCACTTGGCATGTAATGTTTCCAACATAATCCATCCTCTTCAAAGCAGGCAGAGAGAACTTTCAAAAGACCAAATATGATCTTGTTACTCTCTTAATTGAAGTTCTCCATCTACTTCCCATTATACTTAAAATCAGAAAGCTCTATTATAGACTTCCAAGTGGCCTTCATGACCTGGCCTATGCTTCTACTTTTTTCTTCAGTAACTGTTCTCTTGTCTAACTTGTCTTTATTCTTATCTCAGGGAATTCACATTTGCTGACTCTTCTACTGGACCTGCCCTCCACCCAGATATTTGCATGACCGTTCTCTTCTCATAATGGAGGCTTGCCCCAAATATATCATCTTCAGAGTGGTCATCTTAATAAGTCTATCTAAGACAACACCTGCCATGGGCTCCTGTCCAGTCACCCTCTTACCCCAAAACACTTTTCTTGCTTAACAATGCTATGCAATCTTCACACCATATGTCAGCATTCTAAATCACCTTAATTGAATATTTGCTTATGTATTTATTTTCTATCTTCCCTTTACAGAATATAATTAATGCTGGTCATAGACTTTTTCATAATTACTGCTTTTTGCCTGGTGCCCAGATCAGTGCCTGGCATGTGGTAGATACACAATAACTATTTGTGTAATGTTCTATTGATCCTTTTAATGTGATCACATATAATTTATTTTTCCTGAACATGACATCATTATTATTTAAACTATTTTTGTAGGAAAACTACACATTTGAGTATTGATTTGTCAAGTCTTTGTATTAGAGCCTAAAATTACAAAAATGAATAGCATAATTATAAAATAATAAATATTTATTGGATGCCTAATATATGCCTCAAGAAGTGGGTGAGGTATGAAGATACATTATTCAATAAAACAATTCCTATTATATAACTTAAATTCTAATGGAGGATCATAAACAATGCACAATAAAGTATGACCTTGAAAAGCTTATTCAGAATCCTCATTTGTGCATCAGTCTTCTGTAAGTTGCAATACTATGTGTCACTTCAATGAACTTTTTATCTCTCAATAAACTAATGACTTTAATTTTAGAACCCACAGAACTAAAGACAACATCTTGATATGTGATAGCTACATAAACCTACTGGCATCAGCTTGTGTTTCTTTTTTTTTTTTTTGTGGTACCGGGGATTGAACGCAGGGGCGTTCTACCTCCACGCTACATCCCTGGCTCTATTTTTTATGCTTTATTTTGAAACCGGGTCTCACGAATTTGCGGAGGGCCTCACTAAGTAGAGAGAGAGAGAGAGAGAGAGAGAGAGAGAAAGCTGAGGCTGGCCACGAACCCGGATCCTCCGGTGTCCGCCTCCCAAAGTACTGGGATTACAAGCGTGCGCCACCACGCCCGGCTGGCAGCTTGTGTTTCTAGTTTCTCTCCTATCTAACTACTGCAAGTGTTTTCCTGGAGCCATAAAATACTATGACTAACAGCATTTTCACAATAAGCTATTATTTTCCATGAATATTTTGTGAATTATGTGATCTAGCTGGGCATCTAGTAGACCACCAAGGAGATAGATAGTGGAACAAGTTTGTTTTGAGGTAAGCGATGTGAGACTCTCAGTTGCTTTCTCAGGGCTCATCATATGGTAATGAATAGCCTGAGCTATTCATTCTGGGTAAAGGAACCCAATGGGAATCTCCCAGGCAGGACTCAGATGTGATAGAGCAAAATGGGGAGGAGCTTGTATGATGACTACAGAAAACAGGGAGAGGATTTCCAGAAGAAAAATATCCTGCTTTCATAGATTTTCTTTAGTGTGTGTGTGTGTGTGTGTGTGTGTGTGTGTGTGAGTGTATACATACTAGGGACTGATCCAGGTCCGTGGTGGTGTTAGACAAGTACTCCACTAAGCTTCATCAATAACCTTTTTTATTTTATTCTGCGACAGTTTCTCTCTAAGTTGCCCAGACTGGCCTCGGATTTACATTCTCTCGTCTCAGCCTCCCAAGTAGCTCTAAGTACAGGTATGTACCCTGCCACTGCACATATTTTTTAAAGGATTGTATTTTTAATAATAAAAGACAGAAGGAAATAAGAGATGGAAGGAGGAAGAAGAAAGGGGAAAGGCAGGAAAAATTAAGAGGTTTGGTGAAGAAAATATTGTTTAGGAAAATCAATAATCAGTTTTAAAAATGAACAATTTGTCTATTATTTCTTAGTAATATTTGAGATAATAAACATGGATGTTAAAATTTTAAGTGGCAATTTAAGTATAGGTTAATTTGATAAAATGAAAATATCTATTAAGAATAACTATGTATCGGGGCATGGTGGCGCATGCTTGTAATTCCAGTACGTGGGAGGCGGAGACCAGAGGCTCTGGGTTAGCGGTCAGCCTCAGCTACTTAGTGAGGCCCTCCGCAACTTAGTGAGACCCGGTTTCAAAATAAAGAATAAAAAGTAGGGCTGGGGGTGTAGCCTGGAGCTAGAATGTCCCTGGGTTCAATCCCCAGTACCACAAAAAAAAAGAATAAGTATGTGTTAACATTAAGATTTAAAAAAAATTACAGGCTACTATAGGTAGTTAAACATATAGCTAATGTGACTATACCTATCCTAATTTTTGCTGATTTATTTTCCCTGGACTCTATATCATAAAGCCACATATGAATATACTGCACACTGTGAATTACAGTAATGCAAGGTAAGTATTAAGGAGTAATGCCAACCAGGAGCAATGCTGACACTCGTTACTTTTTTACCAAAGGGGCTTCGTGGGTTCTTGCCTCAAAAGCTCTTTCTGAAATTCTAACCAACGTTCTGGTTATTAAATGCTAGACTAAAAAAGTGACAAATTTCTAATTAACTTACAATTAGACCTAAAGGAAATGTGGTTTTGCCTTTTAATTTAGTTTATCAAAGAATAAAAACACTGAGAATAAAAGGATCAGAGATCCCACACACACATTTTCTAACAATTAGGGCCCCAACCAGTGATTAATAATCATGGTGGTTTAAGATCAGTGCTCCTTTCAAAACTAAACTCTCCCTTTCACTTAGTAGAACATTGAATAAGAAAGGAAGTTAACAAAAGACATTTTCACAAAATCCAGATCTGTAACAATAGAATTATAAGCAATAGGGGCTGGTGGGCTTTAACATTAATTTTAGTTATAACTTGATATGGAGCAGTGCTTTTTAACACTAAATGCACATTAGAACCTCTTGGAGATTTTTTTAAAACAAATTTAAATTGACAAACAATAATTGTATATGTGTATGGGGTATGATGTGGTATTTCTATGTATGCATACAATGTAGAATGATCAAATCAGGATAATTAGCATAACCATCGCCTCAATATGTATCATTTCTTTGTGGTGTGAACATTTAAAATTCTTTCTTATGGCTATTTTGAAATATGCAATCCATTATTATTAGCTATAGCCATCTCATTGTTCAATCGAACATCAGAACTTATTCCTCCAGACAATAACTTTGTACTTGTTAACCAGTGTCTCCCTTCCCTCTTTTTCTCTCCCTCCAACCCTCTACCTTCCCACCACCTTGCTTTTTGTAACTACCATTTTACTCTCTACTTCTGTGAATTTGACTATTTTAGCTTCCATTTACAGGTGAGGCCATACAGTATTTCTCTGAGGTGTGAACTCAGAAAAATTAGATCAATTTATTCATTAACATAAGAATATTAAGCATCATTTTTTTTTTTTGCAGTACTGGGGATTGAACCCAGAGGCATTCCACCTCCACGCTACACTCCCGGGCCTACTTTTTTATACTTTATTTTGAAACTGGGTCTCACCAAGTTGCGGAGCAACTTCACTAAGTAGAGAGAGAGAGAGACAGACAGACAGGGAGAGAGAGAGAGAAAGACAGCTGAGGCTGGCCACGAACCCGGATCCTCCAGTTTCCGCCTCCCAAAGTACTGGGATTACAAGCGTGTGCCACCACACCCGGCGTGCATCATTATTTTTAAGGCCCACTCCCCACATGTTTCTAAGTTTTGTTAGTGCTGATAATTATGAAAATATATATCGTGAAAAAATGAGTTATCCTACACATAGAGATAATTAAAATTTGATTTCAATTGCTTGTAATTTTCTCATTTTTTTAAAGTGTAAAACCTTGGTTTGGTTCAGTCCAAACTTACATTTAATATTCCCCTAACATATATTAAAAGAGTGTTTCACTGATTGTATTAGATACATAGAAATTCATATAAAATACTTAGAAAATATAGTGGAGGGAAGTATATTGGAACCCTTCCTCCTTAAAGAGCTAAAGATAGGGAAATCAAGAAAAACTATATTCTGTATTCTGTCTATATTTAGCATTTATTTAATAACATTTAGTAGGGGCCTAACTGAACAATGCAGACAGAAAACAGTCCCATCCATTTAGCATATGTGCATCCTCAGAAGTGAACGTGAGCCAAACTGAGCAGCTATGTTAACATATGCGCATCTAATACTGCTAATACTAATGCAAGATCAGATATTGTCCAAGCTAGTTATAAATGAGACTTAGAATTTTCTGATATCAAAAACATGGTTCCGTTTGCATTTTAATACCTACCACAGGTTCCAAGACAAAAGGATTCTAAACAATGCAGCCTCTGTGCTCATGATTAGCACCGTCCTCCAGTGGGAGTAGAGAATATAATGCAGTCACACTTGAGGACCCAGATGCTTTGCTGATACGAGGCATCCCAGACCACCTGTTTTCACATACTCATATGCACTTTAGTCTGTCATTCACCGACGCCCTGTGCACAAATTTGCGTTTGCTTGCCCACTGCTTTGGCAGTTTTCCAACAACAAGTAAGTACATTGAGCTTTATAATTTCCATGTGCAATGGTTTCTAAATTCATTTAAGTCACTCACCATCTCTATAAGCATTACAGAGGCATTTACAAACATGGCAAATTGCCTATGCCAAAAAATTCCACCTAAAAGCTAAAAGGTTGTTAAATGAACTTATAAATGATTTCAACAAACACCTTATATCAACCTCATACCTGAAACACACACAAATTATATGCCGATTGATATTGTGTTTATTTTTCTTAATTCTTGGAATCAGAAAGTCTAGCAAATATAGAATTAGCTTTGTGTAGGCTTTCAATTGTTGGTTAGACCTCCCACCAACACCATTTAGGAACATGCTACAAAGAAAAGTTAACAAATATCAACCTTTAAAAAATGTGTGTGTGTGTGTGTGTGTGTGTGTGTGTTTTAAATTTAAGAGCTGTTACTAAATATATCTAGGGATTCTTAATGAAAGCTGGTGTTTCTTTTCAAGAATATATATTTTAGAACATGTGCTACTTTTATATTGAGAAAAAAATCCATTCCATATTCAATATGTAAGATCCATTTTAAAATAGAATGCCTACTGTTACTAATTTATTTTTCAGGAACATCTTCCATTCTGCTATGTAATGGCATTTTAATTAAGTATTAACAAAATGTAACAAATAAAGCAAGAGCCATTGCAGTTAAAGTAAGTAATTGGATAAAAGAAGCATAGTTAAATAAGTCATAAATCCTAAAATCATTTAGCAAAACCACAAAGCACTCAACTCTGTCTTTTCCCAGGTGGTTTAGGGAGCAGGCTATTAAGAGAATGTTTCACATGCTGATCATTTCAAAATTACAACATGCAAAGCATGGACCAGGCGAGGAGAGGATACAAAGACCAATAAGAATAAGATATTATCCCCAGAAGGTAACTGCTTTCCTTCCAGGGATGAGATGCTTGTGTGTGTGTGTGCGCACGTCACACACACACACACACACACACACACACACACACACACACAGAAATCATGATGAGAATGTGCAAGAATTATATTTTACAAAATCCACTATCCCATTTGTAAAGAAGTGGGGCACATGACTCATATTAGAGGTGGCTGGTTCTTTTATTTTAGGAGCCACTTTAGCGGGCCTTTTTACTCTAGTGTAAATGAACTGTTCTCTCTGAGGAACTTTACTGCCTTCTTCCTTACTATATAAGGTAATATATTCATAGACATAACAGTGGGGAAAGATCATGGGGGCCAAGACCCTGTTACCACACATTATAAATCTCTCTGATAACTGCACTTTCCTACAGCCTCTTGTATCAACACTTCGTACATTTTAGGACATACACACCGTATATAATATGTGGATGCCCATCTCTCTACTCTGGATAGAATGGGAGGGTTTTCCACACACACCCACATTGTCTGCCTTGAATAATAAGTTAACTATCTTTCATCTTTCCCAGGACTTTTATGAGACACATGGCTTTAAGAGTGTGGCTTTAAGGATGATCCAGAACGAGGAGAGAATTAGAGTTGAGAGGTAGGATCTGGGGAGGGTGAAGTCTTGACAATATATTAGACTCAAGGACGTATATAGCAAGTGAGAAATATCTGAAAATGTTTTAAGAATGACCATATCTCATATTTCCTTTTCAATGATTGTGTGTTTTTCTGAACTATCTCTATTAATCAAACTTTTCTAATGTGTGTCTGGTACTGGGAATTGAACCCAGGGGCATTCTACCTCTGAGTGACACCCCAGCCCCATTTCATTATTTATTTAGAAACATGGTTTCCCTAAATTGCTGAGAGTTTAGCTAAATTGTGGAGTTTGGGTTAAAACCTGCAATCCTCCTGTCTCAGCCTCCTAAGTACTGTGATTACAGGCATGTGCCACCACACACCGCTACTTAATCAAACTTTAAGGAGAAGGTATTAAAAATTCTAATCATGGCTCGGTGATGTTTTGTAAAATATAGGAGAAAGCACAATGTGCATGTAATAAGAGAGAAGAGTAGCCCAGTCTCTGAAGATGATGTGTAAGACCTCAGCAATGATGGAAAAAAAAGCTGCCAGAGAAACAGACTCAGGAGCAGACTGGGCATATCCTACAAATGTCAGTAGGAGTTTACACTTAAAGGAAGGCTGCTAGAGAGCTGGCGCCAAATTGGGCTAATCCATGGCGAGAACTTAACCAAGCACCATTCCAACATAATCCAGGGAAGGTACCAGGCTTCCCACAATATGTGAATGAGGGCTTAAATAAACTGGAAGGATTGCTGACATCTGTAATGTTAAAATATATATTCTTAGCTGGGTTTGATGTGCCCACCTGTAATCCCACTACTTGGGAATCTGAGATAGGAGGATCACAGTTTTGAGGTCAGGCTCAGCAACTCAGGCCCTCAGAAACTTAGTGAGACTCTGTTTCTGAATAAAAAAATAAAATATGGCTGGGGATGTAGCTCAGGGGTAGAATGCCCCTGGGATTAATCTCCAGTACCAAAATAATAAATAAATTAATTAATTAATTAAATGTTCTCCTCTGAGGGATATATCAGAAGGGCGAAGTACACTAAAACAGTAGGAGAAATACAGATGTTTTGGATGCAACTAGATCAGCATTTATATTCTATCTCCATTTTTTAAAGCCAGGTGGTAGCAGGGAAGTGAATGATCTTCCCCAGGCCACATTTCTCACATATTAAATAATATTAATAATGCTGACTTCACTGGACAGATGTGTACAACAAATGTGATTAAAGCAGCTGTCATAGTATGAACACTGAATAAATATTAGTTCTCTTCCTCACTGTCCTATCCATCTTACTCTTCAGTGAGGACTCTAGAATTCCGAGGCATTGGCTCCAATTAGAAGTCAAAAAGCCTTTGTAAAAAGATTGAATTTGAGTTGGGCCTTGAGAAATATGTATGTAAAAATCCTTTCAAATATGTAATTATTGGGGGATGTAATATAATTACAAAGGAATTTTATATTTTATCTGTAGATGTCCTAAAATGTAAGAAGTGTTCTTACAAGAGGCTATAGGGAAGTGCAGCTAGATTGGAGATTTATAATGTGTGGTAAGAGGGTTTTGGCCTCCATGATCTTTCCCCATGGGTGTTCTGTCTATGGACATATTACCTTAATTACTAAGGAAGAGGAAGGCAGCCAAGTTTCTCAGAGAGACCAGTGTAAGAAGGACTTTATCTACCGTTACTGGATTTGAAGATGGAGGATAGAGCTATGAACCTCTCAGAGCTATAGACATGCCTCAGCTTATGGCCAGAAAGAAAATGGGAACCTCAGTCCTACAACCACAAGTCACTGAATTTTGTTCTAGTGTAGATTTTTAAGTTAGATAGTACCTTTCCTAGGAGGGACATTGGCAATATCCAGGAAGGTGGTAGTAGTCTTAGATGCAATGAGGGGGCACTGGATAAAAATAAGAGGACAATGGAAGCACTCAGAAGGGTGAAGAGCAATTTTTGTTTTGAAAAGTGGGCTACCAGTAAGCCAATAAGTTTGGGAATATATGCTAGACATTTTAGAAATGAATGCAGTTTGTTGACATCTTGAGTTTAGTCTGCTTAGACAGCACAGAACTTCTGATGTACCATTAAGCCAACAAGTTTTGATATCTTGTTAGAATAGTAATTGAAAACTAAAACATGGTGGGGGTGTGAGGAAGTAGAGTGGTGGAGAGGTGTTCACACAAATTGTTCCCCACTGCTAGTGGAGGTGGAGGAGCCATTGAGTCGCATTACAGTGTCCTTCTTTCCACCCCTCACAAATTTTGCTTAGAAGGAGATGGGATGGGGAAGAGGGAAACACCCTAATGCACATGATGTACATACACAAACTTATCAAAGTCAACTACTACGCTGAGCACGAGAAGGAGGGAAGGGGGAAGTAATGGGGGTGGGAATTGGGGGAGGGCTAACTGAACGATGTGTGCATGTATGCTTCTACCACCCTGAAACCCATCAAGATGTATGATTACAAGGCACTAATAAAAAATAAAAAAAACAAAAAAGAAATGCTCAGGTAATATTTTAAGAGGGCAACTAGAGAGGAATAAAACAAACTACAGTGACATCTTCTGATTAAGTAGTTTGGTTGGGGTCAAATATGATATTGATTAAATGGTGTAAGAGCAAATACAACAGAATATCCCAAGTATAACATAAAATATTAAAAAAACACAGTCACAAGACTGGTATGGTGTACAAATACTAAGAAAGTAGAGTGATTCATTAAGAGAATTTTACCAAATGATATATTCAAACTGGCCTTTATGGTTTAATAATAAAGAAGGAAATAATTCTTTACTAAAATTCCCACTGAACTGTTACTATTAAGTTACCATGGTGTCATACGAAATGCAGACATTTTCAGCAAAGTAGAGATATGTTTAAAATGTGAAATACTTCTAATTATTACATAAAACCAAGTGTTTCTAGTTATTACATTGTTACAAGGTAACCCACAGAGACACACCAGACTCCAAAAATACAATTTTGAGGTATTTATTTTACTGACTGGCTGGGGCTACACACCTAAAGAGTATATCCCCTAGCCTCTATTGACAGCCGCTTATATAGAAAGAAAAGCACAATTCCACTGAGTCAAAAGTTCAAGTTCACATAATTTTAGAATGATGGAAAACAACTCACTTGAGACCAAACAATATATGTTTACCTTAAATTTGACATTCTTGGGTTTTCAACATTTGTGTAGGCAAAGCGGCGGGGATACAGAAGTCAAGATTAAGCATTACGCAGCATTAGCAAAGTTCATGGTGACCCTGCCTTAAACCAAATATTCCTAGTGGAGTTTATGGCCTTGTAGTGCTCAGGGTGGCAATATGGAGTAACTAGTGCTAAGGTCTAGGCACACTGTATCACAACATAAATCATTGGAACCTTGAAAATGATTCCTTGATTATTGATCAGTAATTCTCTGGATACAAGTCTCCTAACCAGCTTTCTGCTACTTTTTATATTAATGGCTTTCTAACTGTTCTAGAGTAAAATGAGAATTGGTTATAAAATTTGATTTTAAAAGTCATAAACACAGGCTAATAAGTGACAACTCAATCAATGGATAATCATCCCAGGGACTGTGATTCTTCTCCCTTTAGTATAAATCAGTTTGTAACACAAAACCTTTGGATATGATTCATGCTGGATTGGTGAGTCAAAGATTGGCACAAGTTCAAATACATGTATTTGGTCCAATATACATCTTTTTGGATTAATTAGAACTATTCTTTTTTATCTTTTTAATATTAGGTAACAAAAGGAAACTAATATTTTCTGCATCCCCCACAAAATTATCCAGATCCTAACCAAGGAGACATCGTAGGGATAGAGATAATACAAGTTGTGGCAGAAATCCAGAGGGTATCCATGGAATTATAAAATTCCATCCTTAATCTACATGACCTATATACAAAAAAGATTGCTTTCCCACCTGAGTTCTCTCACATCTTCCAATTTATTCTTATCTCCCTTCATCTAAATGTACCATCTTAAACATCTCCTAGAAAAGGATTGCTTGTTAGTGTGTTCCTTTGTTCTCTTCTCTACCCTTCTCTCCCAATTCAGGCTCTGTCCTTTGCCTCCCATTACCATGTTTTTTGGGGGGTCATCATTCTGCATTACAAAAATTTGCCTCTCTCTTCATTGTCTCGACCACATGTTCTCGGATTCTATTTTATTGCCAAAGTGAATTTTCTATAATCCAAATCTATTATGGTATTACTGAAAAAAATCTCATTCCATTTCAAATTAAATTCCCACTCCATAACATAGTAGGCAAGATTATTTGTAATCTAGGTCCCTCTTCTCTCTTTGAACTCATCTTCAAGAAGCCCCCAAATCTATGGCCCATGAGATAGAGTCACATCAACTATTTAAACATCTCTAAAGAGATGCCTACCCCCCTTTTCATAGAAATCATTTTTTTTCTACCAGCAAAATCAGCTTTTCCACTCTATTAATTTGCATTACTCATTTTTCCCCTGAAAAAAAAAATAAATGCTATCACTAAAGCTATTCCTAGTATCTTCTCTGTGTACTCAAGCAATCCCACCTTTTTTTCATATTTTGTTGATGTTTTGTAAACATACATCATGATGAAGTTCAGAGTGAAAGTCACATACATGCACACAGCACTTGGTGAGCTTCTCTCTGGCTCCCACCCCACTCCCTCCCCTTCCCTGTACAAGATATTGAGATTGGCATTAATAATATCATATATGTACATCGTTTTGATTAAAGTGTTTCCTATCAATGTCCCTTATGATTTTATTGCTTTATCACATATTAGATTTTGTTCTAATAGAAAAATGTTCCCCGTTTTACTTTCCTGAGGCCAGATACTCTTTGTTCATTATCTTTTCTCAGTTTTGAATATAGTTTCTTAAAGATTGGTAATTGCGTAAATGAATTAGTCAATGAATTAACACAACTAATTAAAATTATGATTTTATCCTTTGCTAAAGGCTGATAATAGGCATGACCTTATATGGAACCTGTCTAAATACTTGCACATTTTAAACATTTTCCTCAATATTAAAAGTCATTTCATACTACATTTGGCCAGGAGAAAAATATGATTTGATGAAATACTCAGGTCCATTGTATAAGAAAAAAGCAAGAGGGAAAAGAGGTGTAAAATTCAAGATATTCTTTCTCTGAAATGAATCTTAGGAAATTTAAAACTCATTTCTTTTGTTGTTTTTCTAACATTTTCAGTCAGTTGTGTTTTTTTCCCTAGATATTTGTAGTATAAAGATAAATAAGCAATGGGACTTTTCTTAGGAAACTCGTTCTCCAAGATTAAGATTTAGAGCAAATCACTTAGAAAACATCTTTATCTGTCAAATAGCATTTGAAAACACTTGAAACATCCTTATCTATAAAATTACATGATGGCACCTGACTTAGGGATTGTTGTAAAGTTAAATGCAATAATGTTTATAGAAGACAATATAGTGTCAGGCTCAAAGGGCATTGTTTATAATGCTAATATATGTATTATTTTCCTTTTCAATTTAAATTTATTTTTGTGTTAAAGGATTGCATCTTTGATACAATATGAACCACCTCAAATATTGTTTGTTTAAATAAGTGAAATACAAATAAATGCAAGTAAATTTACATGATACTAGGATGAAATTTTATTCATTTATAAAAAATAAAATTGTTTTCCAGGTTAAATAAATAAAACAATAAGCCTGACATGGTGGCACATGCCTGTAATTTTAGTACTTAGGAGGTTGAGATAGGAGGATCCCAAGTTTGCAGCCAGTTTTGTCATCTTAGCCAGACCCTGTCTCAAAATAAAAGGAGGATTGCAAGTTCGAGGCCAGCCTCAGCAACTCAGTGAAATCCTGTTTCAAAATTAAAAATATATATATAATATATAAAATGGCTGGGGATGTAGCTCAGAAGTAGAATTTCCCTTCCTGGGTTCAATCCCCAGTACCAAAAAGAAAAAAAAAATGCAGCTCCAAAGCTATGCAGGACAGCCTAACCTCTGGCATCTATACATGACATTACCTTTCTCTGAAGAGTCCTCTCTTTATCTCCACCCACATCCTGTGTCTACCTGTCAAGCTTCTACTTTTTCAAATTATGTATTTACTGCAATCCTTCAAGAATTTGTTCCATACCATCCAAAAAGAACTAGGCGTCACTCCTTTTTACACTAGTGTCGCCTAGCTCATGCCAGTCCATTGTTTCCACAGTTCCAAGTTGATGGTGGGGTTTCTTAAATGGTTTTTAAAATCTACCTTCGATGCTAGGCTATTAGCAATATTAAGAACAAGCACATTTTGTCTGGATTTATTTTAACATAACATGCATGACAAAACTTGCACTGTGTGCCCCAGTGAAAAGAGCACAAAAGAGTAAATTAATACGTATCAAAATAGCAGAGTTAATCAAAACAGTAAAACAATTATCAGGCAAAATAAAAATAAGTAAAATTTTATAATGGTCAAAACTACATTTCTTTTTTTTTTTTGCGGTACTGGGGATTGAATGCAGAGGCGTTCTACCTCCGTGCTACACCCCTGGCCCTATTTTTTTTTATGCTTTATTTTGAAACCGTGTCTCATGAGGTTGCGGAGGGCCTCACTAAGGAGAGACAGAGAGAGACAGAGAGAGACAGAGAGAGACAGAGCGAGAGCTGAGGCTGGCTGCGAACCCGGATCCTCCGGTCTCCGCCTCCCAAAGTACTGGGATTACAAGCGTGTTCCACCACGCCCGGCTCAAAACTACATTTCTTATCAGAACAAATTGAGTTAAAACTTGGCAATATTTTTTTTTTGTGTGTGTGTATGGTACTGGGGATGGAACCCAGGGGGTTTCTACCTCAGGGCTACACCCCCAGACCTGTTTTATTTTTTTATTTGGAAATAGGATCTTGCTAAGTTGCTGAGAACCTCAGTAAGTTGCTGAGGCTGGCTTTGAACCTGCAATCCTCCTCTCTCAACCTCCCAAGTACTAGGATTACAAGCATGCACCACCACGCCCAGCAAAACTTTGCAATTTTTAATATTGTATACAGTGGGTACTTCTAAAGCAGCCCCTTTAAAGAAGTATACATATAATCATAGGATATTTTAGTATTAAGTTTTGTGACATAATAAATTGTTGTATGTAGGGTTCAGCTTAACATTTTATAAGAAGGATTGAGCACCTACAGATATTGGTATGCACAAAGAGTCTTAGAACCAAGACTTTTGGATGCTGAATGTTGACTATGTAGTTTGGTACCATTCAAGGACCACAGCCCTTTTGTGTACTAACTGCCATGATTATTCCTGAAAAATCCTAATTTGTTTTTCCCCACATAGTGTCTTAGCATGCTATAAATAGACAAAATGATTAGAGTGGCATATGGAGCTCTAAGACCCAGACCCTGGTTCCAGAAATGTGCCTGAAGCCCTGATTTTAGCTTGAGATTAACCAGGTACATTCCAACTTATATGAAGTCACTTTTGTCCTGACCATTGGATGACTTAATTTCTTGTGATCCAAATTGCAGTGCTATACCTGTCTTACTGCTGCCCCAAATTCATTTCAGTTTGTAAACCCCCAATCAATTGTATTCTGTGGAATCCTGGATATATCTGTCCCTTTCTTTGGTTGTGGTTATTTCTCATAGACTGGGATCAGGTTTTTCGGGAACAATGTTTAGCATCTAACTATATGTGATAGAAATATATAACACACACACACACGTACACAGTAGTTCCTTGATACCTGTGTGGTATTGGCTCCAGGACTCCCTGTTGATACCAAAACCTGAGGATGCTCATCAACTTTTTAGAAAATAGCATAGTATTTACATATATTTTATGCAATCCTCTTGTAGACGATAACTTATCTCTAGATTACTATAATACCTAATACAATGTAAATGTTATATAAAAGATTGTTATATTGTTTAGGAAACAAAGCCAAAAAGTCTGTGCATATTCAGTACAAATTATTTTTTTTAGATGAGGCCTATGCTGGTCAAGAACTTCAGAGCTTAAGCCATCCTCCTGCATCAGCCTCCTGAGGAGCTGGGACTACAGGCATATGGCACCACATCTGGCTCCAAGTATTTTTAATCCTCAGGTGCTTGACTCCATGAATACAGAATCAATGGATACGGAGTGTTTACTGTAAATATTATTTTAGGTAAAATATGTAGCAATTGCAATAAGACACATACAGCAACCCTTCCTTATTTGTATTTGCATTTTCTCTGCTTTTAGTTACCTGTGGTCCATCACAGTCCAAAAATATTAAAGAAAAATTCCAGAAAGAAACAATTCGTAAGTTTTAAATTGGACTACTCTGAGTAGCTTGATGAAATGTTTTTATTACAGTATATTCATATAATATTATATTTTATTATTAGTTATTAATCTCTTATTGTGCTTAATTTATAGAATAGATTTTATCATAGGTATATTTGCAAAGGATAAAACAATACATACAGTTGACCTTTCATTTCTGTGGACTTCACATCTTTGAATTTAAACTGTGGATAGAAAATATTTGAAAAACTAAACGCATACAGACTTTTTCTTTTAATTACCATTATTCCTTAAGCAACATAGTATAGAAACTATTTACATAGCATTTATATTACACTAGGTATTAGAAATAATTTAGAGAATTAAAGCATGGATGAGGATGTATGTAGATTATATTCAAATACTACACATTTTATATGAAGGATTCAAGCACCTATAGATTTTGGTATCCACAAAGAGTCTTAGAACCAAGACTTGTGAGCTGGGTGTGGTGGCGCACACTTGTAATCCCAGTACTTAGGAGGCTGAGACCTGAGGATCCGGGTTCGCAACTTAGTGAGACCCTGTTTCAAAATAAAGAATAAAAAATAGGGTTGGAGGTGTATCTTAGAGGTAGAATGCCCCTGGGTTCAATCCCCAGTGCCACACACACACAAAAAAAAAGAACCAAGACTTGTGGATACTGAATGTTGACTATGTAGAGTTTGGTACTATTCAAGGTTTCAGGCATACACTGGGGGTCTTAGAATATATCCCCCCTCACAGAAGGGTGGAACACTCTATTTTATAATAAGGAAATGTATTCATAAAGTCTTTCCAAATATATAAGTTTTTATAGCTAATAAGTGATAAAAGTATAAATAAGTAAAGAAAAAATTTCAATAGGAATGGTTTCCTTAAAAGAGAAAGAGGCACCAGTAGCATCCATACACAAAGAAAAGCCCACGTGAGGACTATGTGGACTTACTGACCAAAATACATGATCGATCAAGCAATGAATGTTTCTCTTCTATCTTGCTTATTACTGAGAAGAGACTTGCAAACTGAGTTCTTGGAAATAAATGTAAAGAGAGCGGCCTGGATGGTGTCCTGGTTGTTGCTGAGTCCATTCTAGATTCGAGTGGGTAGGAGAGGGGAAACTAGAGATAGGCAGTAAGCAGAAAAAAAATCAATGCATCAACTAGTCATAGTTTTATATAAAATAGTTATTAAAAGGAGTATTAGATGCAAATATTGAAAGATCTTGGTATAAATATCTAAGGATTTAGACTTTGTACTATACTAAGCAGAACAGTAGAAAAACCAGATTTTTAAAAATGTAATAATTCTGGCAATTGTGGGAAGAAATTGGAAGAAGCGAGACTCTTTAGAATCCTATTGCTATTTAAAAAGGGAAGATAAGAGAATACACAGGGTTGAATCAGCCAAATGGAGTAAAAATATCTGGTCTCAGTCAAAGCCATGTGGAAAGGAACAAAACATCCTGAGAGGGACAATATTTTCAAATGTTCTCTGTCATGAATGATATAAAGGATATAAAGGCATTGACTGTATCATGCCATATGTTGATACCCTATAAACTAGGGTGTTATAAAGAATGTAAAAGTATGTTTGAATATGTTATTCTGTATATTAAAGTGCCATAAAATAAGAAATCAATCATTTAGTATTACCATTCTTTTTCTTTTTTTCTAACAGAAAATATAGATACATGATTCAAAATTTTAGTTTAAAAAGTTTTTTTTGTTTTTTTTTTGTTTTTTGTTTTTCTAATATTCATTGGTGCATTGTAATTATACATTTTGATACACATCAGGGTAGCAGCATCATACATGCACACATTGCTCATT
>PVJS01001649.1:0-14626 GCA_004027185.1 Glis glis
GCCAGCCTCAGCTACTTAGTGAGGCCCTCTGCAACTTAGTGAGACCCTGTTTCAAAATAAAGGACAAAAAAAAAATAGGGCTGGAGGTGTAGCTGGGAGGTAGAATGCCCCTGGGTTCAATCCCCAGTTCAGAAAAAAAAAATAGACTTACTCGGGTTTATAAATATGACATTTGAGAACTCAGAAGACAATAAGAAAATCCTCAAAGTTCTGGAAGGGAGAAAACAGATTAGATAGAATCTGTTAAGATTCCAAGCTGGATCAGACTTTTTAAGAGAACACAGGAAGCTGGAAGGAAGTGCAGTGATGGCCACAAACTTCTGAGGGAAGATAACTTACATTTTAGAATTCTAGGTCCCATCGAGATTTAAATGAAATGTTTAGAGAGTCAAGTTCCCCAAATTTGCTTTCTAGGTATCTTTTTTTCATGAAGCTAATAGAGAAGGTCCTTCATTCCCCCCACCCTCAGGGCAAGTTAATTAGAAAAAACAGAATCCAATGGACCAAGGATCCTACACAGTCCCGATGTGAAGGTTGCTCCAGTACAGTAGTTCTTAAACATGCTGCTCTGGGTAGTGTTAGCATCGGTTTCATCTATCACATTAGCCATTATCTTCATACAAAACATGGACTTCTTCAATCCCAGTGGGCATCATGATCACTACTATCCAGACAGGTGGAAGCTCTGGGTGGGGGCGGGGAGCACTTCACAAATCATGCTTTTCCTCTTTCCCACCCACACATTCTCCCCAAACCCATCCAGACCTCTCTATCAGAAATGAAATCTTAAATACCCTTTCCTTTTTGAAAAAATAAACTTTTAATTTTAGAAGAGTTTTAGGCTTACAGAAAAGTTGTGAAGATAAGTAGAGTTCCCTTATACCAGCCGCTATTTCTCCCGGTGCACTCGTTACAATTAGGGAATCCACACTGGCACATTGCTCTTCACTAAACTCAGTTTACTCAGTTTCACTAACTTTTCCCTGTTCCAGGATTATATTCCAAGATAGCACATTGCATTAAGTCATGATGTCTCCTTAACCTCCTCTACTCTATAACACTTTCTCAGATTCTCCTTGTTTTTGGTTTTGTTTTTATTGTTTTGTTTTTGATGACTTGTGCTATGCTGAGGAGTGCTGGTCAGGTATTTTGTAAAATGTTCCTCCGTGTTGGGTTTGTCTGATGTTTTTGTCATAGTTGGACTGGGGACTTGGGTATTTGAGAGTAAGTCCACAAAGGTCACATCTCAGCAAGGGCACCTGCCATCAACATGGCTTTTCACTGATGAGACTAACACTGCCCACAGCCGTTGGCCACATTTTCACTGTAGAGTTACCCATTTCCTCTTTCCACACTTTGCTTATCAGAAACAAGCCGTTAAACACAGCTCCCACTCAAAGGGTGGATGTGAACTCCACCTTCTATAGGAGTGGTGGTATCTACATCAATTATTTGGAATTTTCCCAGATGGAATATTCAACTCTTCTCTGCTATTTGTTTTTTTCAATCAGGGGCTCATGAAATTTTATTCTATACTTTGGGATATAATTTAATAGCACCTTATTTACTTTGTTGCCCATAGTGTCCAGGTTTTCCCATTGGCAGGGTTGGCTCCTATGTCCCTTTGGCATGCCTCATTTGTTTGTTTCCTGTTCTGAACACTGTCTTACTCTCTGGCACTACAAGATGTTCTGGGTTCACCTTGTGTGTTCTCTGCCTCAGACCTGTAGTCAGCCATCTTTCTGAGGACCCTGGATCTTTTTACTGGGGAATACCACATGCCCCTTCTTTATACTGTGACTTTTTAAAGGACTGCTAAGAGCTATTTGAAATAGTAGGGAAGATATTGATAACTTTCCTTATAATTAACATACAATTTATTATCACCTCAGTCTAGCTTCCTATAAAACAGAGACTATACGAGTTGTTCTAGAAACTCCTAGAAAAACATTATCCTAGAAAAACATTACTGGAAGCTGAACTTTTCAGTACCACATTTTGTGTGTGTGTGGTACTAGAGATTGAACCCACGGGCGTTCTACCTCAGAGGTATGCCCCCAGCCCTGTTTTGTTTTTATTTTGAAACAGGATCTTCCTAAGTTACTGTGCACTGGCCTCAAACCTGAGATCTTCCTTAATCTTATACTCTTAGAAATACTAGCTAACATTTTACAATCTGTCTGAATAATGTTAAACAGGTATTCCAGGAATTAGATTCAATGATACTAAGTATTCTAAGAGCAAAAGCCCATAAATATATAGGATAATTAATATTATTAGTCTTTTCATTTTCATTTGGACAGAATATTCAACAGATTTTACAAATTCCATTCTCTGAGTTATTCAGTATGTGCATACGTATTATCCTTTTTTATCTGAAAAAATAAAGGTGTTTTTGCTCTCCACATAAAATGAAAAACCAGTATTAGAACTTAAAAATTACTTCAGGCCTGGGTGTGGTGGTTGCATGCCTGTAATCCCAGTGACTTGGGAGGTTGAGGCAGGAGGATTGTGAATTTGAGACCAGTCTGGGCAACTTAGCCAGATCCTGTGTCAAAATAAAATAAAAATGGGCTGCGGATGTAGCTTAGTGGTAGAGCACCCCTGGGTTCGATCTCTAATACTAGAAAAAGAAATTAATTTAGAAAGGGGCAGTTGAATTACATTAATCTGAAATGTATACTATATAAATGTGAATTCAAAGTTAATCATATTTTTCCCAAAAAGTTACATTTGTACTTGAAGGTACAGGGCTCAACTCAGTGGTCTGTGTCAAATAACATAATCTGGTTATTAGACTTATGATGAGACTTCAACATTTTAGTGAGGGGGGAAAATAAAATATTCTTTTGTTTAAACTAAGCTTGCAATTCAAAGGATTTGTCTATTTGGACCTCCAAGTTCTACTTTTCAACATGAGAGAGTCTTGAACATACTATCTTTGCTTCAAAGGCTTTTGCTTTTAAATCTAACTTTTACTTTGAAACTAACTGAAAAGAAACTAAGTGTATCAGAGCCATACCTAATCCCCTAGGAGTCAGCATTGCATCAAGTTTATTAAAATTAAACACTCCTCTTTTTTCCTCTCCTCCTCAAATAGGCATCTGGTTATAATAAAAGGCAAATCAGCCGGGTTAGGATAAAACGAGCAATGTTTTTCCTTCACTAGTTCATTTGGAAAAGTCGCTTTGCTAATTGAGAAAAATTTAATGAATTTTTACTTGTATTAAAATAAAGGTGATTGCTTCATGACAACAATGTGCTCATTTGAGAAACTCATTACATTTATGCATTGTGTTTTCATGTAAATACTTTTGCCAAAATGTATTAGCAAGGAATAGAATATTATGGTTCATGGTTCATGTAGTATCTGAAAAGAATAATTGTATAAGTAATCAGTGAAAACAAAGCAAATGTTCCTCTTGGGTTTGTACAATAAAAATGGAATTAAAGTTATTCAGGCTCAAAAATGCAAATAGAATACATCTCCACCAGCTGAAAAATAAAAATTTTCAAGGCAAAACTTGTATATTCAATTCCTCTGAGGGTCTCAGTTTGATTCCAGAATTGAAAAAAAATTCACTTCACACTTTTTTTTCAAAGTAAGCAAATATTTCATTATTTTTAAAACAATACAACTATCATTCGTTTTCCTGAACAAGCTCACTGATATTCAGAACACATTCTGAGGGAAATGAATGCAGTACAGCGAAAGCAACCAAAATAGCACTTTAATGTATTAAAAGTAACGTAAAATTAAACTCACAGTAAACTTAAGAGCAAATAGCCAATATCAATTTAAACAGATTAAGTCTTGGGAAAGGGCAAAGTTAGAACCCATCTGAAGCCATAACCAAATTCTGAGAACAATGGGCCTTGGATTAGACAACAGCACCCCCTAATGGAAGCTTGAGGAGGCCCAGACAGGCATTTGTGGAGGCAGTGGGGAAGGATGGGCAGGGGGACTGGACTCTGTGAGGATGCACAGACCTCCCCCCTGCCCCGCAGGTGAACCCACCCTGGAATTCAAGTGCAGCATCCGTCCTCAAATCATTTCTATTGTGTAATCACAGACTTCAGGCTCATCACCTAGAATTTTTATTATTCTTCCACTATAAGCGAGCAAGAAATTGATTCAGAAGGTTTTATTCATAAATATTTGGAGGTAGGTGTGTGTGTGTGTGTGTGTGTGTGTGTGTGTGTGTGTGTGTGCATGCATGCGTGCATGTGTGTGTGTGTGTGTGTGTGTGTGTGTGTGTTTAACTTAAGAAAGCTAAATTTCTGCAGTAACAGCCGACATGAAAAAGATATCTGGTTTTGCAATTATCTTAATTACACTTTCTTGGAATTGCCCCACAGTGATCAAAATTGTTTTTTTCAAAGAGAATATGTTTCTGAGGGTGCTTTGATCTGATATTCCAATAAGCATGTGTGATGGCTAAACTATGTATTTGTAAATACTACATTCACACATGCAAATGCACACATACACACACATCATATATACACATGATGATGACATGCAATCTATGATTTGAAGCAAAATGTAATAGCCTAGAAGCCTAAGAAAGGTGGAAAGTCTCCATCTCCAGTTTGAAACCCTGTGCTCAGGTTTGTGGCGTTTTTCTATTGTTCTTTGGGTGATTAAACATCCTTATTGATCACTTACAAGAAGAAATATGAAAACTGTGTGTGTGGGGGGGCATTCTACCTCTGAGATACACCCCCAGTCCTATTTTTATTTTTTATTTTGAAACAGGATCTTACTAAGTTGTGGAGAGCCTCACTACTTGCTGAGGCTGACCTCAATCCCGAGATCTTCCTGTCTCAGCCTCCCAAGTACTGGGATTATAGGTGTGCACCACCACGCCCGGTGTGAAATATGAAAACGTCTATGATAAAAGGCAATGATTTGACAAGCAGAATAGCTATCTATAAAACATTCTTTTTTAAACATTAGTATAAAATGCCCAACAGTATTTTGAATCCAGGCATTCAAATCAACCGAATACCTAATAAACTGGACTATGTCCTATACAAAATGAAACCTCAGTCAAGCTAACTTGCTAAGTGTGTGTAAATGTGTACAAGCAATAAGTACAGTGACCAGAGAAAGAGAAATTGGGGGGATCGTTTTAAAAGATGTGACAAATAAATGGAGAAAATGGGAATGAAGAGGGAACCAGGCTAGGCTTGAAAGGTCCATATTTCTATAAAAAAAAGATGGAAACAGATCTCAGTTTTGCATTTGACTTCATGAACACCCACCCCACCACCTCCAGCGCCAAATGCTTTTGTTTTGTGACTTCGATGTGAATAGTTTTTATAAGAACCCACAAGGAAGAAACATTACTGTAGCAAGTGGATCCCATTTTGGAGGCCATTTCTACCCTCCAGCCCAGTGAGGGGAGAAGCCGACCTTTTCCTTTCTTGGCATTTCTGAAGCATGTGAAGGAGAGCAAGGGAAACCAAATTGGGGGCACCATTTAACTTCCTGGCCCAAAATACACAGGAAAGGTGGTTCAGGTGGGGGTTAGATATCCAGTGGGAGTTGTTTACAGGTGGGGATTTACAGGCTAGAAGTACACAATATAATCCTCAAAGAAACAAGATCAAAAGTATTTGCATTTACAGGCACTTGAAAGATGGGACAAAGCACCAAGTCAGGACATAGAAACCCAAGATTGCATCCCAGCTGTGCACCCCAAGTGTTGTCTAACCTTTCTGTGCCTGAGTTTCTTTATCTGTGAAAATGAAGACATCTGACTGTTTTTCCAGGTGAAGCTTTAATGTCAAAGAAATTTTGATGAGGATTATCATTTAGACAAGACATGACCTAATAGTACTTCAAAGAATAATTATTGCACAAGATGGGAATGGGTTCAGAGAATCAAGAACTACAGTTAGTGCTGTATCTTCCCTGAATTCACTCATTCATTTATTTTTATTTTTATTCTATTCTATTTTATTTTTTATTGGTACTGGGGATTGAACCCAAGGGCATTTTACCTCCTAGCTACACCCCTAGCCCTTTTTCTTATTTTGAAACAGGGTCTTGTTAAGCTGCTGAGGATCTCGCTGAGTTGCCCAGGCTGGCCTCGAACTTGCAATCTTTCTGTCTTAGCCTCTCAAGTACTGGAATTACTGGCATGTACCACCATATCTGGCACTCATTCATTGATTTATTCTTCAATAGGTGTTGATTAGGAGTCTACTGTGTGTCAGAGTCCAAACAGGCAATGGAATACATACTTGAATAAGACTCAAATCTCTTTCCTCAAAGAACTTGCAGCTTAGTGAGGAAGTGAGACAAATAGACTGTGTTAACAAGACAGGGCTGAGTCCCCCACCAGCATAGTTCTTGTTGCTGTGGGAGTGATCTAAACGAGGGAGGTGAGGGAGAAAGTTGTCACCAAAGGATGCTTGGAGGAGGCAGTACTCAAGTCCAATCTCCACGCATAAACAGGAATAGGACGAAAAAAAGGAAAAGGGCATTTTAGGCAAAGGGAGCCACCTTTGAGCTCAAGCCTGGAATATGGACAGAATGTGGAAGATTCTGGCAACAGCAGGCTCTTTGGTGTGGCTGGGGGACAGGGGTTCAGGGGAGTGACTGCAGAGGGAGCAGGAGTAGAGAGCCCTGAAGTGCTGAAGGTAAAAGGTCCTTCTCTCCAGGAGCCTGGGAGAGAGGTAGAGACTGGACTGAATAGACTGGAAGCTTTTAAGACAAGTGGCAAGACCTGTGAAGAACTGGAGGTCAAAATCTGTACCAAGGCCACACACTGGAAATAGGAGGGATGAAATTCGCAAATGTTTATAAAGTACAATTAACAGGGTTTCAGTGACTGATTGTGTTTAGGGCAAAGCAGAGGGAGATGTGGAGGACTCCTCCCAGATCTCTGGCTTGGATAGCCAGTGCCTGACAGCAATGCAGGGTGGAGATCAGGTTGGGAGGGGAAAGATGAATTCCACCTGGGCCAGAGGTCAATGAGGTACTTAGATGGAGGTGTTTGTAGGGTTTCTGGAGGACAAAAGAGAGTTTAGAGTCATGCATACAGATTCAGGAGTGTTGGGGCTCAGAAAATGATGCCCCAAAATATACTGCTGTGTACTTAAAACTGAGAGCACCGAGGGAGCAGCAAATGAAGTAGGTGGGCTTTCTCTGAAGTTCCCTTATCTACCTACAGACCAAATCCACCAAACAGGAACACGATTTCCTCCAGTCTTCTACTGAAATTTGAAACTGAAGATGAAACTCTACATGCCATTGTCTGTTCTTTGGGTCCACTCATTTCCTATAAATGTCATTTAGTGGGGAGGGTAATGGGGAAGGTGAATGACTCCCCTTCTGAAACTCTCTCTACCCCAATTTCCCTCTCCCCTGTGAACATAGTGTTTAAGCCTCAACCATCTGACTCTTCTTTTGAGTTTCATATTTTGCATGGTTCCCATGTACATGGGCATCTTTTTTGTTGTTGTTTTGCGGTACCGGGGATTGAACCCAGGGGCGTTCTACCTCTGCGATACACCCCCAGCCCTATTTTTATACTTTATTTTGAAACCAGGTCTCACGAAGTTGCAGAGGGCCTCACTAAGTAAAGAGAGAGAGAGAGAGACAGGGAGAGAGAGAGAGAGAGAGAGAGAGCTGGAGAGAGCTGAGGCTGGCCACGAACCTGGATCCTCCAGTCTCCGCCTCCCAAAGTACTGGGATTACAAGCGTGCACCACCACGCCCGGCCTGGGCATCTTAATAAGACACCTTAACATGTCTTTTCTCCTGTTAGTCTGCCTATTGTCCGTTACTTCCAGTGACTCGATCGTCAAGTCTTGAGAGGGAAAGCTTCAGCTTGCCTACTGGAGTCATCTGGAGTGATTTCTTCACAGTTTAGTGCCAGGAGAGGAATTCCCTTGTCCCTCTACTACCCATTTCCCCAAGTTTGTATAGAAAACTCAAACCTGTCGCCAGGAGGATTGGCACAGCCTTTTCTTCTAGGACCATTTACTTTGGAGGATTCATTCCCCAAAGTTATAAGAATGCTATGCAAAGCCACAAATATTCCCATCTTTCTTCTACCTGCCATCTTATGGATAAGAACTCATCATTGTGATCATACCCTGAAAATTTCCAGTTCTGGGACTCCTTCACCATTCTTGCAGAAATTCCATTCTCGAATCACAGCTTTCTCTTGTCCCACATGTGTCCCTACCACTCCCAATCTCATACTCACTCTTGACCTAATCTTTACCTTCATCCAGGACTTCAGTCTTCAGCCTTTGCCCATTTTCCAGAATATCCAGTCTCCTCCCAGCTTTACTTCCTTTCCCATCTAGTCTATAGGAGTAATCATACCTGGTCTGGTTGTGGGACCACCCAGGATCACAAGAAACTCATTGAAGGAACTGACCAGCCAGAGGGTAGGTCACAACCATCCTGAACTGTCTCTTAAATATAGGCCTGAATATCCACACACTCTCTGACATGTCCTCCCAGGAAACCCTTATTCAGACGATGCTCAGCTGACTTCCACAAAACTATCTCTTCATAGTCCCAAACCAAGTGTGTTTTAAAGTGGCTCAAAATTTAGTTTCTGAGCCAAATCCTCTCTCCTTAGGAAATTCAGAGGATGCCAGTGAAGGTGACCATAATTCTTAAGTGGCAGTTTCTCTGAGCCATTAGGAATATTTCACAGTCCCTGTACTTGATGAGTTATCCCATTTATTTTTCATTAAGTACTCAAGAAACATTTATGAATCATATATTTTCAAATTATGTCTGTAGCCTTTTAATTTTTATTCTACAAATGTTTTAGCAACATAGACTTAAACTTTACTTATGTATGTATGTATGTATGTATGTATGTATGTAGTGGTGCTAGGGATTTCACTCAGGAGTACTCAACCACTGGGTACACTACCAGCCTTTTTTATTTTATTTTTTTTTATTTTGAAACAGGATCTTACTAAGTTGCCCGGATCGCCTCAAATTTGTGATCCTCCTATCTCAGCCTCCCAAGTACTGGGACTATAGGCATGTGCCACCACACCTAGTGAAACCTTTTAATTCTGTCTGCCAAAATACCCAATCTAACAGGGAGTATTGCTGAATATGGTGCTAAAGAGAAATAAGATTGCCTGGTTATTCCTAGAGTTAAACTAGCAATATCCACATAAAATGAACATGAACAGCTATCTCAGGAAGTAAGTCAAGAATTTATCTATAAATATGTGACGTAAACTTCCACAGTTAGGAATACCTACAATTTCTATCAAGGTGATTGAAAAGTGTGTTTAGAAAGGGAAAACTTATATAGTTAATTAATATGGCACCAAGACTGCAGATAGACTGTAGGGACTGTCCAGGAAAGAGAATGACCTGTCTGAATGACATACACATTTAAATCCTATCTGATTCTGTCTATTGGTAACCTGATTTATTCTTGGTAGTTGTTTTGCTACAAGAAGATGATATATTGGTTCTATAAATGGAAATTCACCGTCTTCCTGGTAGTTATATCTCTTACTGCTAATTAGTAAGTTTGTTTTAATTCAGCCATCTCTACTGGGTTTAGTTATGTGAATTGGCCTCTCCTCAACTCCTAAGTAGGTGGATGCATGTTCAATAAGCTCTAAGTTTTTTTGTTTCTGTTTTGTTTTTTTTTTTAGTAAAAACCATGGAAAATTAAATGCCTCCTGTTGAGACCCTCTGGCAGAAGGCTTGCTGTCCCCTTCAGCCATCTACCTGACTGGGACCCCTATAGGGCACCCTCTGTAATATTTGAACAGCAACCTCAGGTGATAAGTCAACAAATAATTACGGGCCATGCCACACTTATGTGTGGTTGTTAATGATTAAGATAATGCCTATTTGTTGTTGCCTCTGATGTATCCAGAATAACTCTCAGTACTTTATGGAGGTACAACAGAAAGTATGTACATTTTTTTCTTTGAAATCTTATTTATAACAGTGAAAAACTGAAATCAATGTGAACATCCAACCTACAATAACAGAATGCAGTCTCAATTAATGAAAGCGTATAAATGAAATGACTGCAGAGATGCACGTGAAAAAGTTAACAGGATCAGGTGTTGTTTTGGCAGCTTTGTTCTCTTAAGTACTTAAATAATTTTTTTTCTACAGTGAACATATGCTTTGTAATCATGAAGTTTTCATTCACTGTTAACTCACAAAAACAACTGCAAAACTATTGTATAAGTCTTTAAAATCTTTTTCAGCTCATTTCAATGCAATGTGAAAATTCTTGTAAAGATGATACTGAATTTTTAGATGGAGCTCAGTTACACTGTCCCTTTGGCTTACTGAAGGCTTAGTTTGCCATTCTGTTTGCACATATTTGGTCCTTCACTCAAAGCAAACTCAAAGAGCACTATCAGTCCAATTCTGCTTCATTACCATAGCAACATAATAGTTACAAAAGCACACAGCTCCTTCCCTCCTCTCACACATGCCCATTACTGTTTCTCATTCACCTACTGTATTTCATAGCCATTCTCCTGCATCCATTTTTTTATCCTTTCTTATATGCTGGTTTCCTTTCCCCAAAAATCTTTATATGTGGCAAAGAAGGCATATATGCAACTAATCAAAACACTCTGTCTGATTCAATATTCTCACTGATATAATCCAAAAAGACCAACTACATAACTTAGAGGAAGGAAAATTTATTTATTTACGGTTTTCTTGGAGATTTCGTGTTCAGTCCATGTGAGACCAGAGTCTGCAGATCTCAGGGCATCGTCATTGGAAGAAAAGAGAGGGAGAGCAAGGGCTTTACTCTGACATCATGGAGGCTGGAAGCAGAGAGAGAGAGCAAGCAAGGAGATTCAAAGACAAAAGCACAATCCCTAAAGCCACACCCCTAGAGACCCACCATCTCCAGCCACACCCCACCTGCCTATGTTACCACCCAGTAAATCCACTAGATTGGATTTATCCACTGATGAGATTACAACCCTCATGACTTAATTATATCAACCCTGAACACTAATACATGGGCTCTTCAGGGGACATTCTTCATATAACCATAACACACTCTAAATTCCAAATACCAATTTGTTCTTCCTATTTTATACTCTTAAGGATTCTTTCTGGCCAACCACAGGTAAGGAACAGTTATATTTTTCCTGGGAAACTTAGCAAATCAATACTTCTGAATATAAATAACTTTAATATTCAGAACTTAATTGTAATAACAGAAGGAGAGGATTCATAATGGGGGAGCCAGGAGCAGTAACTGGGTTTTGCAGGGACTTTATTCCACCTCCCTTTCCTCATTGTCCTGATATATGTGAAATGTATCTGTGATTGACTTTGGCAGTCATGGAGCAGTGGGACTGAAATAACCATTACAGATGAACATTTCAATTGAACTTAATGAATCAAGGGCCTGGACACTGTCGTACTTCATACAAAGAGAATACAAGTGACCTTTCACATCAAATTCACTCTGGGCCCTTCCTTTTGCTACACCCTTTCCTCCTTCCTAAGAATTCTGATTTTGCTCAGATATCTGACTTATACTGGAAGTCATGTCCTTTGGGGAGAGGCTAATGCAACTCCAAGCCCAGAATGAGAGCCTTGGCTGATGTCAGTCATTATGGTGGTACCATGCCTTCGATAGGATTGGCCTGGGTGTGGGCAGGCGATGCTTCTTTCCAATAAGACATAAGAGGAAGCCTGCTCAAGACAAGAATGTGGCAGTGACTGCTTGTAGTTCCCCACCAGGTGTGCTCCACTTACTCCTTTAGCAGTAGAAAGTTCAGCTGAGCACATGGACGTCCAGAATAAAGAACACATTTCTCAGCCTCTTTTGTAGTCAACTGTGGCCTGATAAGTCCTGGCCAATGGGATGAAAGCAGATATGCAGTGAGGCAGCTCCTGGAAATATTCTTCACTGGACTGCTGACAGTGCTCTTGGTCTAGTCTGTCTCCTTCCCTTTATTCTGCTGTGTGGAATGTGGATGTGACAGCTGGAGGTGGAGCAACCAACAGCCTTGGACCATGGATGACCTTGGCAATGGAAACCTTCACGTATGGCAGAACAGAAAAGAAACCACACTTAAGTCACTGTTATTTTAAATTTTCTGCCACTTATAATCAAATCTAATACTAAGCAATTTAAAAAAAAAGGGAGGGCCCATTTTCAGTCTCTGGCTGTTGCGTTTAAAAGTTAGGTCTGGAACTGTTGCAGCCATTGTGCAGCCATGAGGAGAATCGGCCTGAGGCCAAAGCCAAACCCAACAATGGCAGGTGATGATATAAAGTCAACCATCCCTGCAATGACTTCCTGGGGACTTTTTATTACGTGAGAAAATATACTTCATTATTGTTTAAGCCACTGAGCTGGTGATTTCTGATTCTTGCAGCCGAACACAGCTCTTACAGGGTTTAATGGTTTCCAACAATTGTAAACTACATGCTCTTTCAATAAGAGTTGGCTAACCAAAGATTTGGAAGATGCAGTATTAAATATTAAAGGTGTGTGTGTGGGGGGTGTTGAAAACATAAAGAAAACACAGGGGGAAAAACATAATCCCACCAGTCCGCAATAACCATGATGATGATTTTGGTCTTAAAGTCTTTTTTTAAAAAGTATTATAGCCAGGTCTGGTGGTGCACACCTCAAATCCCAGTACTTGGGAGGCCGAGACAGGAAGATTGCAGGTTTCAGCCCAACCTCAGTAACTTAGCGAGACCCTGTTTCAAAATAAAAATAAACAAAAAGGGCTGAGGGAATAGCTCAGAGGTAAAAATGCCCCAGGATTCAATCCTCAGTAAGTACAAAAAAAAGTATTATATATAACTACATGCATCTTTACATTATAGGCAATCACACTATATGTTTAACTTTATGTCTCCCACTGAATACAAATAAAAACTCTAGACAAACTACAAGAAGCAAATACCTGGGAATTCAAGAAGATAAAATAAAATAAGGCAGTGAAGAGGAGATTCAAAATTTGAAGGAAAGCCACAGTGGTGGTGGTTCTTTTTCTGGGAGTTTTTGGTCAATTTTTTTATTTTTCAGCTTTTTTTGTTTCTTTATCTTCCAGCTTTTAGTACAGGTTGGGCCAAATCAGGGATCTTCTTGCAGATGCAGACAAAACAATTCTGGCCACAGCATTACGTGCTGAAATGCTGAAGAGTTGTGGGAAGCCTTCCTTCCTTCCTTCCTTCCTTCCTTCCTTCCTTCCTTCCTTCCTTCCTTCCTTCCTTCCTTCTTTCTCTACAATCCTTGACATAAGGCAAATCATGGATTGGTATTGTCATGGCAGGAAAAGATGCTCCAGAGGGAAGAGTGTGGAGGGGTCCTTAGTATTTCTCTCTCTTTAGTACATGAGGCTAAAACTCTTAAGAAACCCCATCCTTCTGGCCAGAGGAACCAGAAATAGAGGCATTTGGGAGCAGGGGAGTGTGGAAGGAAGCTCAGAGAGAAGATATTTCGAGAATGAACATAATTCTGAATGTGAACTGACCCAAATCCTAGGATCAACTCCAAGTTGTACAAGAAGGAATATACTGGAAAAAGGATGTGTATGTAGCAAAGAGAGGACAAGACAGAACTTGTGATCTAAACCTTTACAGATTTTTGCCTGCTGAACAAAAAAACAAACAAATTAACATCTTTCAGAGACAAGCAACTAATGCCAACCTCAAGGTTAACCAGATGTTGGAATTACAACCAATCTCCATGAGACAAAGGTAAAGACTCCTGGAATGAATGGAGGGATTAACATTCTCAGCAAAGAAATCGAATTTTAATTTTAAACCCAAATCGAAATTTTAGAACTGAAAAAATAATATCTGAAATAAAAATTCACTGGATGATCTCAGTAGCAGAATAGACGTGACAGAGAAAAGTGTCAATAAACTTGAAGATAAATCAATATAAATTATCTGATTGGAAGAAAGACAAGAAACAAAGCAAAACAGAGCTTCAGGGGCCTGAGGGGCAATATCAAATCATCTAACTCTCACGCTATTGGAGTCCCTAAAAGAAAAGAGGAAATGATTAGTGCAGAAAAATGATTTGAAAATGTAATGGCTGAAAAGTTCACAAGTTTGGAGAAAGACATACATTTACAGATTCAAAAGGCTCAGTGAATACTAAACAATAAAATCAAAGGAATCATGTTCAGTCACAATCAAACTATTGAAAATCAAAAGGTGAAGATGACTGGAGAGGCCACGTGGGGAAAGGACTTCAATACCTGACACCTGGTGTCTCAACAGAGAGATGGCAAAGAGGTGTTCTTTAGCGGATTTTGAAGAAAATCCGTGATCTGTGCCAGGTAACTTCACTCTTCATAGTGCATGAAATTCAGTGCAAACTGTAAGCTCATTGATGCTTTGTAGCATGGGTTCACTTCTGAAAAATAGGGCAAAACCCAGAGTCTCACTTCCGCCTTGAGGAAGATGAGACTGGCTGCCCTGTGTCCCACCACTCGACATGCCTTCCAGGCCTCGGTGTACCGCTGCTGCTGCTCACACGCTCTGGCCTTTCTCTAGGTCAGGACTGAGCAACATTTCCTGCAGGATGGATTTCAGAAAAAATGAAAATGTGAAAGTTGTATGAAAACACCATGTTTTAGATTTAAAAAAAATACAATCT